>CAUYRT010075686.1:0-53543 GCA_963574885.1 Lepilemur ruficaudatus
ACATGCCTGTAGTCCCAGCATGGGGAGGCTGAGGCAGAAGGATTGCTTGAGCCCAGGAGTTTGAGGTTGCTGTGAGCTAAGCTGACGCCACGGCACTCACTCTAGCCTGGGCAACAGAGTGAGACTCTGTCTCAAAAAAAATATAAATAAATAAATAAATAAAGTCAACCCTGGGCTGGGCGCGGTGATTCACGCCTGTAAACCTAGCACTCTGGGAGGCGGGGGCGGGCAGATCGCTCAAGGTCAGGAGTTCGAGACCAGCCTGAGCAAGAACAAGACCCCGTCTCTACTAAAAAATAGAAAGATATTAATTGGCCAACTAAAAATATATAGAAAAAATTAGCCGGGCATGGTGGCACATGCCTGTAGTCCCAGCTACTGGGGAGGCTGAGGCAGAAGCATTGCTTGAGCCCAGGAGTTTGAGGTTGCTGTGAGCTAGGCTGATGCCACGGCACTCTAGCCCGGGCAACAGAGTGAGACTCTGTCTCAAAAAATAAATAAATAAATAAATAAATAAATAAAGTCAACCCCGAAGGAGACTGGAGCCAGCCAAAAGTGAATTTGGAAGGAAGAGGGGAAGGAGAGAGCTCTTCTGGGCAGGGGAAACAGCAAGTCCAGAGTCCAGAGGTGGGAAAGAATCTGGCAGTGTCTACTAGGGACTGACTAGCCAGGGTGAGGGTGATGCCAAGTTGCAGTAAAGAGGGGGTAGGTCATGGGTCACAAACTCAAATGTACAGCTGGGCTGACAATGTAAATGGAAAAACTGGTGAGGTGTAAAACTGAGCAATGAGGAGTGTGGAAGACTGGAGCACATCCTGCCCTATCGATAAGAGGCGTAGGTCCCTGTTGCCCAGTTCTGCCAGACCTTCTGTTTAAGAGGCAGGAATCTGAATTTTTAACATGTCATCTCTTGATTTTTCTTTTTATTTATTTTTTAAATTTTTTTTTTTTTTAAGGCTAGTGAACGGAAGTAGTGGAGGAGTGGAGAAGGAACAAAGGACTCTGTAACTGGTTGTGATCAATTAGTTGTAAACACCACTGAACTTGGAACAGCCTCCTCATTTTTAAATGTTGGTTCAAATTTGTTAAAAACACTGTGAGCCAAACCAAACAGCCTGTCTAACATAGCCCAAGGACTAACATTTTGCAACCTCTGAGGGCCCTGTAGGCTTATTTAAGGGAGGTGAATTTTAAATGCAATTGGATTGCCTTTGAGGGGCTTTGAGTAGGGACAAGATCTGATTTGTGTTTTATTAATACCACTAAAGCATATTGCTTCTCATATTTGAAATAAATACCTGAGAAGAAAGGTTTAGCACCAGGCCCCCACCTCCTCACTGACAAGCTGCAACCTCCTCTAGGATGTCCTTAATCCATTCCGGTTTGTTCCTAAAACACACTCAATAGACTCAAGCCATCTCCCTGTGGCTTCCCTTTCCTTTCTTGCAGCACACCGGACCCAGCCACCTATCTTCTCCTCTTTGTCTCTATTCACTCTCCCCGTTGGAGTTTTCACTCCAGGCTTGGTTGCTAAGAGGAAAATCAGCTCTTAACGTCCTCTCATTATTTTGCTATCACCAAAGACAAGTATATACTGTGTGTGTGTGTGTGTGTGTGTGTGTGTGCTGCTCCCTCCAACTTAGAGAAAGTGTTCAATTCCATGAAGGTGGGACATGCTAAACAGTACAGGTAGCCAGGTCACAAGAAGGTAATTTACATCCCTTAATCGTGTGAACTTGGGTATGTGACCACCTTTCATTATTTTCTAATCTCTAAAATTCTAATCACAAAGCTGGGAGCGGTGGTGTACACCTGTAGTCCCAGCTACTCAGAAGGCTAAGGCAGGAGGATCCCTTGAGCCCAGGAGTTAGAGGCTGTAATGTGCTATCATGGAGCCTGTGCACAGCCATTGCACTCTAGCCTTGGCAACATAGTGAGACCATCAATCAATAAATAAATAAAAAATAAAATAAAATTCCAATCATGACTGTAAAGGGCCGAGCACGGTAGCTCACACCAGTAATCCTAGTACTTTGGGAGGCTGAGGCAGGAGGATCACTTGAGGCCAGGAGTTCCAGACCAGCCTGAGCAAGAGTGAGACCCTGTCTCTACAAAAAAATTAGCTGGGGGTGGTGTAAGTGCTTGCAGTCCCAGATACTGGGGAGGCTGAGGCAGGAGGATCACTTGAGCCCAGGAGTTTGAGGTTGCAGTGAGCTATGATGACGCTAGCCCAGGAGACAGAGCGAGACCCTGTCTCAAAAAACAAAAAGACTATAAAGTGAATGGCACATAGTAGGTGGTTAGCTAGTATTAGACTCAGCCCAACTCACCAATGATCCCCCGTGAGCATTTCCTCACAAAGTGTCGAGACATTTCTGTAGTTCTCTATCCAGTTTTCTTTAGTATTTGTTCCAGCACACACACGAGGCCTTCCACAAAAATGACTGAGTGAAAACTTCTGGCGGCGAGGAGGCAGAGGGTGAAGAGCACCCCAACACAAACACAGAAAATGCTGCTACCGACCTTGGGTTACTGGACAGCGGTACCTTTCAGAACCGCTATGGCGCGCTCACATCCTGCCTGGCTGGCTTGATCCAAGCGGTTCATTTAACCAAGGTCAAACTAAAGTCTCAGCCGCTATGAAAGTCCAGGAACCGACACTTCTCTACAGCAGGGGATGAGACGGTTGCTTAGTTTTAGAATGAGCATCCGTAGACCCAAAAGATTCCGCCTCCTTCCGTGGGGTGAGCCTATCAGCGTTCCTCTAGTGATGAGCGGCAGCTCTCTGGGAACCAATGAGTTCCCCTCCCTGGAAGTAACCCGCCCATCCCTTGTGTCGTCACTCGGTCTCTTAAAAAGGTGGAACCAGACCGCCGCTTCCTCGTAGCTAGCCGGGTGGCTTGCTGTTTGCTTTGAAACGTGACCGTGGCCTGACCTTAAAGGGGAGGGAGCAAAGAGGGGACCGGAGTCCTTTAAAACTAGGCGGGCTGGTGCCTGCCCCTTTAAGGGCGGGGCTTCCCGACGACTGAATCCGAGCTCCGGATTACCCCGAGTTTCCGTCGCGGGCTGCGAGGAAAGGCTCCTTGGCTGGGTCCGGGTGTTTGGCGGCGGCGGCTTCATCCCCGCTCGTCCTCCCCGGGCCCGGAGACACCCCCACTCCAGTCATGCTGAGCAGAGTATGGAAGCAGCTGACTACGAAGTGCTATCCGTGCGAGAGCAGCTATTCCACGAGAGGGTCCGCGAGTGCATTGTGAGTGCGGGACATGGGCAGGAAGGGGTAGGACCGAGGCGGGGAGAAGCCCGGGTGTCAGGCGGAGAGGTGGAAGTTCAGGTGGGAGCCCACTTGGGCTCAGAGCGCTGTCAGACCCTGCTTGGACCTGGGACGGGCGACGAAGGCCTCCGTCCAAACCGAAAGGCGGGTGCCCAGCTGGCGAACCCCTAGATTGGATCATTTGGGTCCCTGAGCGATAAACAAAGCCCGCCGGTTTCCGTTCCTCCCCTACTCGCCCCTCCCCCCGCCCTTCCTCCTATGCCCCACCCCGCGCTGTTCTGGCGGTGGGTCTTCGTGTGTCTGAGAGGCTGGTGAACCTGCCTGATAGTTGGAGAAAGATGGACTTGCTTCGGGTGGGTTGATTTGGGTTTTCCCCCTCAAACTGGGTTGAGGGCAAGCCCATATGATGTTGAGGGGAGACATCGTCACACTGAGCTAGATTCCAGGAAAGGCTTGGGAAGTGTAGGGATGGCAGGCGGGAGGAACCGAAGGATTTGGTGGGTCTTCTTCCACCTTGGAAAAAAGATCTCTTGCTAGGGTGGATTATGAAGTGTAGAGACGAGGAACAACCAAGGTTTCCCCCTCATTTTTCTCTCTTCTTGGTGTTTGTTTTTAACTCTGAAGGACTTCCCAGCCATTCAGAGATTTCCCCCGTGAGTGGTCCCCCTAGTGCTCCAGAGGGCACCTGGCCGTTGTTCCTTACTCCCTCACTGCTACCTAGAGCAACAGCTGAACCTGCCCCACAGCACTGTACACTTCTGGGATGGGGCACCCAGTGGAACCTAGGGAGTCACGTCTTCATCAGGCTTGCTTGGAATTCCCACCTCTCTCCTGTTTCCTTCCCCAAAGCTCCCCAGGGTAACTGTCACCCCCAAATACTAAATAGAAAGGGAACAGTTTGGAAGAATTAGAAGTGTTAATGAGTGGAGGAACCCACTGATGGGTCGTCCTTTATTTTTCTCAGGTTGGGCTCTAGCTGGCCCTGAGCAGCCTCAGATTGGAGAAAGGGTAAAATGAGCCAGGACATAACTAGGTCTGCCCTTATGGATGAAGACTGGAAAGTATATTAGTCCATGTGTGAAACTCCAGTAGAAGTCTGCTTTCAGGAAGCCTCCCTTGCATGTTCCTGGGTGGACAGTCCCACATGGTGGGCTTGAACATGTGGAGGCACACCCAGGGCTTGAGACAGTAGAGAACAGGGAGGGATAAAACCTTGGACAGACGCAGCCTCTTGGATGTACGCAGCCTCTTGGATGTCTCCCCCATCCTTAATCCCATTAGCTGAGGATATCAGTGCTGGCCAAGGGCAGACTGAAGGCTTCTGGTGCCTCCCCCACTTGGCTCCCTTCTAGAGGCTAGGGAACAACCTAACCTCCTGTGGAGCTGCATGGAACTCCATCCTGACCTTTTGAGCCCTCCCCCATTCCTAGATATTATGCAAGCCCAGGGCAGAATGCTAGGCTGTAAAAATCCTGCAGCTGCAATCTGAGTGGCTCCTTTTATTCTGCTTTCATATGTCAAAAGCTACAACTTTGTCTGAGACCCATGGCTCTCCTGGGTCTCTGTGGCTTCTTCAATCCTTATGTATATAGCTATATGCAGATTCCCTGTGGGGTCAGCTCTTCTTGGGGATTGGAAGACCCATGAGACTGATCCTGTCTTGGCCTACCTCAGACACCATAACATCTCTTCTTGAGACTCTCTGGTTTTGATTAGGGAGCTGACCATAGCCCCTCCTCTGCTATAGCAGCTTACTTGTGGTAGGGATCCATGTGCAGATTAACCTGGCAGAGTTCTGCCATAATTTTCAACTGGAGGTCCAGCCACTCAAGGGCATGGAATAGACCCTGAGAGGCCTGGCTCCAGAGTTGGAAGTCACTTAAGGTAGGGTCCAAGGATGGACTGCCTTTAAAGTAGCTAATGCTGGCTCTAGACACTTTGTAGACGGTGGGCCTCAACTAAGGTTGCTCTTAGAGGTAGAGGATTAAATGAGGCTTTGGTTTGGCCCAGAGCAGACCTGGTCTTTCATGGCCCCTGAATAAACATAGAGTAGAAATTCTGACTTGGTTTAGAAACGTGATTCCTACTTATTCTCTCCTAGAGCTTGAGTCAAGGCAGCAGTGGGGGTGGGGTAGGGGTAGAGTGCCAGGAAAATGCAGACCTCTTCCTCCCCTCAAACCTGCTTCCCTTTCTAATAAAGTGCTCAGAGTAAATTCCCTCTGGTTCATGGCCTATTTTAGGTGTGTGTACATGTGCATCTCTAGGAATTTTTTCTGCCTGTTTACCAACCAGGGTTGGGTTGAAGCTATTTTCTCCCAGGAAAGTGCTTACAGGACTGGGCATGGTTCTGTTTCCCCAGGTGCATGGGGGCAGCCCCTGTCTGGTCCTTAGAGGCTTCTAAGGCCCTGACTAGAAGGAATTGCTGGGGAAGAAGAAGGAACCCTTGGAAATAGGGAGCCTTGTTTTGGGGAAGTGACCCAACAGAATTAATAGAGAGGCCTTTGGGGCTGTGGAATGTGCTGGGGATTAGAGCTTCTCATCCCAGCTCACATTCTGCCACAGATCTCAACCCTTCTGTTTGCGACACTCTACATCCTCTGCCACATCTTCCTGACCCGCTTCAAGAAGCCTGCTGAGTTCACCACAGGTACTGTGACTTCCCTCTCTTCTGCCAGAGTTCCTGTTGCCATGGGGCCGGCCTCAGGGGAATGGACCTAAGCTGCCTGCTGGGAAAGGAGAGGTGGCTTTGCTGGGCTGTTCTGAGCGTTTGCCTCTTCAGCCTCCCCTCCTCACAGGTGGGGGGAGGGTGGTATATTGGAAAGTCTAGATGGAAATGTCTGCTGGGCCTGTCATGTAACTTTCCCAGTCCTCAGTTTCATCCTACAAAATGGGCGTTACAGTGTCTACCCAGTCCACTGTGTGGACCAAATGAGACAGTTAATGTGAAAGCCCTTGGTGAACCTGGAGTGGGCGACTGCAGGGCGAATGTCATTAGGGGCATAGGCTCTGTGTCTTCTCTTCTCCTAGTGCTCCCATAGCCAGGACCAGAGACCTCTGGGGCACCAGGGCCTGATGATGGTGGCCTTTCTTTTTATAGAGAGCCTAAGTGTGCTCAGAGTGGAGCTTTCCTTCCCATAGACACTGTGTGATTGAAGGGGGACACGTTTGCCCTGTTTCCTAGCCCCAGACTGTCCAAATCATCCTGTCCTGGCTCCAACCTTCCGTCCTCTCAGGATAGCTTCAAGAGCCCCCATCTAACAAGGCAGCTACGCTATTGTAATTCCCCTGGGGACTTTCTCTGTGAATGTCCCTTTCCCCTTCCCCTTTTCCTTTCCCTGCACACAGCCACTGGTATAACCAACCTCACAGACCAGTTGTTTGTTTGTTTGTTTGTTTGTTTGTTTTTGAGACAGAGTCTCACTCTGTTGCCTGGGCTAGAGTGCCGTGGCGTCAGCCTAGCTCACAGCGACCTCAAACTCTTGGGCTCAAGCGATTCTCCTGCCTCAGCCTCCTGAGCAGCTGGGGCTACAGGCATGTGCCACCATGCCTGGCTAATTTTTTCTATATATTTTTAATTGGCCAATTAATTTCTTTCTATTTTAAGTAGAGACGGGGTCTCGCTCTTGCTCAGGCTGGTTTCGAACTTCTGACCTTGAACAATCCGCCCGCCTTGGTCTCCCAGAGTGCCAGGATTACAGGCGTGAGCCACCGCGCCTGGCCCAATTGTTTATATTTTGAGCTTACAAAGAGGAACCTGTGCTGGGAGAGATATGAGAAGGAAGAAGGAAGGGGAGAAGTAGGGGAGTTTCTGGCCTATATTCTCTCTATCTGGGATTACTGATCTTTAAGCTGCCACCTTGGCTGGAGAATAGTTTGTGCGGTTCATAGTGTGAGGTCTCCCAGAGCCTCCTACTCAGCTCTGCCTCCTCTCAGGGGCTGGGGAAGCGGCAGGGGGCCACAGTGTAACAGATGGCTTCGAGAGCTGCCCACTGATGTCCTGCCTCTTTCCCTGTGCCTCTGTCTCTTGTAGTGGATGATGAAGATGCCACAGTCAACAAAATTGCGTAAGTGTCGCTGCCTCAGCACCTGACATCAGTAGTTCTTAGGAGGTGGGATTTAGGGGAGGCCTCTGGAGCTGAGGGGAGAAGGGGGGGTCTCATACAGTGAAGAGAGTTTCTGTTTCCATCCCATTTCTGGCTTCTTCTGGCCTTACCTCACCCTGAGGACGCTCAGAAAAGCTGCTGTTCCTGTCTCCCTGGTTAGGCCAGGAGCTTCTGGGAGCCTCACATCCAGGAACTGTCAGCTGGGGCCTGAGTCACCGGAAATGGCTTCAGCTTGGCTTCACCTCCCAGGGGCCAGTGGGGAGGGAGTGAGGTGGGGGTGTAGACTGATGGAAACAGAGTCAGGTGTGGGGAAGGTGGAAACTCCTGAGGGTGTCATACTTGGTTCTGAGAGGAAGGTCCTATTCCAGGTACTGTTACTCACTGACACATACAGAGAGAGAGGGAGGGAGAGAGAGAGATATGACCCCTCTGGGTCAATAGATTAGAAGGCAGCCCTCCACCCTAGAGGGACCAACTAGATAAAAGTGCCCCTTCTTTTCAGCCATTGTAATCCAGGGCACAGGCCTGGTTATGAAGCTGGGTTTCGGCTCCCCCTTGTCCTCCTTTGCTCTCTTGCCTTCATGCAGGGCATAGCCATATGGGGTGACCCTGCTCTCATCCAGGCTAAAGGAGGCAAGCTTAGAAATCTATATCCCCAGAGATCAGTTCCCATAGCTTTGGCATCATGCCTGGCACACCCTATAGGCATGCATAGGAAGATCACATTCCTGGGGTCAGCCTGGGCAAGTGACATGGCAGGTGACCAGGTTACCATGTATGTCTGATGTGCCCATTCCACATGCCAAGGCTTCCCTGGAGGTAAAAGCCTAGGGTGTGGCAGCAGTGGCTAGAGCCCCAGCTGCACAGCTCCTTCCCTAGGTCAGTCACTGCTACAGCAGGTTCTAGTAGCCACATGTTCCCTCAGCAACAAATAGGGCTTCTTGGGCACAGGGTACTGAGTGCTGAACTAAGGAGGGGCACTCTCCCCTTCTCTGCCCAGGCTTGAGCTGTGCACCTTTACCCTGGCGGTCGCCCTGGGTGCTGTCCTGCTCCTGCCTTTCTCCATCATCAGCAACGAGGTGCTGCTCTCACTACCTCGGAACTATTACATCCAGTGGCTCAACGGCTCCCTCATCCACGGTGCGTGGCTCCTGGTTGCAGCTTGGGGTGGGGATAGGGAGCATGTAGAATCAGGCAGACCCCAGCAGCCTTGGGCTAATTGGTCATCTGTCACCCTCCCTCACCCTCTCCCCCACCACGTGGTTAGTCCCCTGTGGGCTGCCCCCCTTTACTGACCACCTCTGCTTTCCCTTTTTTACTCCAGGCCTCTGGAACCTCGTTTTTCTCTTCTCCAACTTATCCCTCATCTTCCTCATGCCCTTTGCATACTTCTTCACCGAGTCTGAGGGCTTTGCTGGCTCCAGAAAGGTGAGTAGGGAATATATATCCAGGCAGGAAACAGGATTCCACTCAAATGGTTCAACTGAAGAGATTTTAATAAAGAGACTATTTGCAGAGGTTTAGTCAGAGTTAAGGAAATGAACAAGGAGTTTGAGGCTCTAGTGACCGTAGGAAGTCATCACCACCCCTAGGCCTGTGGGGGCAAATGGAGGAAACAGTTTCTAGAAGCCACTAATAGCTGAAGCTGGGGATGTGTGGCCGCCCAGCAGAGGAGCTGCTGTCTTAGTGTCATAGCCACTGCCAACACCATGGTGCCAAAGGTGGGAGGAAACTTCCCACCTTCTACTCTCCTGCTGATCCTTCCCATTAGGCAAGCTGAACAGGAAACTGGGGGGCAAAGAGCTTGGGTGATGCAGACTTTAGAGGTCAGCCTCTCAGGGCAGACAATGATGAGGAGTGGATCTGGGGAAGGGGTTGCAAATGAAAGATATAGGATGACCACAGATTGGGGAGTGGAAGGACAGAGCAACTTGACAGAGTAAGAAGGAAACACCCTCTCCTACCTCCTGAATCCAGACATCTCTGGTTCCCCCAGCCTAGCCGCTATCACCAATGTCTTTCCTTACCCACTCTGTCCTGATGTTGACCCCTTCTTCCCTTTACCTATTGCCTCCCTCTGTAGGGTGTCCTGGGCCGGGTCTATGAGACGGTGGTGATGTTGATGCTCCTTAGTCTGCTGGTGCTGGGCATGGTGTGGGTGGCATCAGCCATTGTGGACAACAACAAAGCCACCAGGGAGTCACTCTATGGTGAGAGGCCCAGCTTTTTCCCCTGCCTTCAGGTTGAGTGGCACTGCAGTTGGCTCATGTCCCCCTGCCTGGAACAACTGTATCCCTTTGAAGTGGAGAGAAGGTTGGAACCCTCTCCCTTAGACTAAAGATTCAAACTGAGGGACTTTTGGCCAAATCCAACCTGTAGAAATGTTCCATTGGGCCCATGCAATGGTTTAAAAATATATATGATTCAGTGAATTGGGAGGTTTCACATTAATATCCAGATATCTGGCTTTGATTGACAAGGGAGAGAATCTGGCTATGCTAGCCCCTGGCAACTGGGGCCAAATAGCAGTTGTACTTTTTAGTTAGGGCTTAGGATCTTCAGTTTACTATGGTCCCTGCCACTCCCTCTTCTCATAATGCTGGCCAACTTTCCTCATTTGTACCACTTGCCTAACCCCTGTAGGCTTGTGTACTGTGTCCTGTCTAGACTTTGAGGCCTGTCAGCCCCCAGTAAGCAGGAGGAGAGAGATAAGCTGACATGCTTCTTTTTTTACCCTTAGACTTCTGGGAGTACTACCTCCCCTACCTCTACTCATGCATCTCCTTCCTCGGGGTCCTGCTGCTCTTGGGTGAGTGTGCAGGGTCTGAGAGAGAATGGGTAGGGTCCTTGGGCCAGAGCAACCAGGCTGGAAGGAGAGGAAATGGAGGGATGGGTAAGGGGAAGAGGGAGAGAGGGGCCTGGCAGGTGACTGGCTCTTGTTCCCACAGTGTGTACTCCGCTTGGTCTTGCCCGCATGTTCTCGGTCACTGGGAAGCTGCTGGTCAAGCCCCGGGTATGTAGTTTTCCTTGCTCTTGATCCTGCAGGGTGAGCTTTCCCCAGAGCTAGAGCCAAACAATGAAACAACCCTATAGCTGTATAGTACACAACTTGCAGAGGGCCTTTGTTTGCGACTGTATTCTGTACCCTTGTCATCTGGAGCTGGTAATCAGACATACAAGGCAGTTGGGAGGGACTGGACAAAGCTGCTGGCCACAGTGGCGAGTGAGGGTTAGGGGAAGGCCTGGGACTATGGAACCCTGAGATGGTCAGGGAGCCTCTGACAGTCCCTCCCTTTCCGCTGCCCCTAGCTGCTGGAAGACCTGGAGGAGCAGCTGTACTGCTCAGCCTTTGAGGAGGCAGCTCTGACCCGCAGGATCTGTAGTGAGTTGCAGTTCTCCCCAGCTGGGATGGTGGGGTCAACCTGGGCAGAGACTGCAGGACTGGGGGGCAGCAGGCACTGTCTTCCCTGCCCTCAGATCCCACCTCCTGCTGGCTGCCTTTGGACATGGAGCTGCTGCACAGACAGGTCCTGGCCCTGCAGACACAGAGGGTCCTGCTGGGTATGTGCATTAGTAGGGCTTAGGATAGCTGTGTTTCCCCAAGGAGAGTAGCCTCTTGTTCTAGGTGCTTGCTAACAGCCTCCCATCCCTGCACAGAGAAGCGGCGGAAGGCCTCAGCCTGGCAGCGGAACCTGGGCTATCCCCTGGCCATGCTGTGCTTGCTGGTGCTGACGGTGGGTATACCGCCCTTGGTTGGAGCCGGGGAGTGGGTCCTTGAGTGCTTTAGGCCTTCTCAGGGAGGAGGAAGGAGATGCAGGGGACCTGGTTATCATTAATAATAGTAGTTGTCTCTCACTGAGTGCCTATTTTGTGTCCTGCCCTATGCTGAGACCATCAATCCCCATTTTTGTAAATGATGAAACAGAGAAGTTAAGTAACTTGCCCAAAGTCACACAGAACCATTGAGTAGTTATGTAGGTTTGCTCTGCGATGAGAATAAGCATTGAAATCCAGTCCATTCCTCTCCAGTCTTATCAGGTGGATGATTTGCAATCCTTCCACCTGGAAGAGGTGTATCATATAATAGCCGCAAAGGCACTTTGTTGCTAATAATGGCCTGGAGGAGGTCCCACACAACTAATTGGAAGTAGAACTATGCTTGGAAACTGAAAACGTTGGACCAGAGTCTCTGCTCTTAACATTCAGCTCTGGGTGCAGCTGTGGGCTGGGGGAGGGATGGGAGTCTGTGGCCTTGCCCCACACAGGGCCTGTCTGTGCTCATTGTGGCCATCCACATCCTGGAGCTACTCATCGATGAGGCTGCCATGCCCCGAGGCATGCAGGTACTGGGTTGCCCTCTCACCATATCCTTTGGGGAGGGCCTAGGCAAGGCTGGGGAGGAGGGGCAGAAGCTGAGTACAGAGGGTGGGCTGGGTGCTGGGTGGTGCTGATGGTGGGGAGTGCTCCACAGTGACACTGCTCCACTCCTCAGGGTGCCTCCCTGGGCCAGGTCTCCTTCTCCAAGCTGGGCTCCTTTGGTGCCGTCATTCAGGTTGTACTCATCTTGTATCCTTCTGGAAACTCACCATTGCCTCTTCTCCAAACCTGTCTCCTGGGACTCTGGACAGAGCTCCTCTTGGACTTTGCCTCCTCTGGGACTCTGGAAGGGAGTGATGGGAAAGGGGGCAAGTTTAAAACTTAGGCTCAAAAAGGAGAAGATGATTTTGAAAGGAGGGCTGGGAGAGAGGTCTATTCCCTTTAAGGTGAAGTATTAATCCTTGGGAGCTGGCCAGTTCTTCCCTAACCCAGTGGCAGTTACCTGATGGTATCCTCGGTTGTAGGCTTCTATAGCTCTCCACTCTTTCGGAAACTGCGGCCCAGATGGCATGACACAGCCATGACGCAGGTAGCTGGGAGGGAGTAGGGGAAGCCTCCTGGGTGCATGGATGGGTACTAAGTGCTGGCAGCTCTGCTACCTTTACCTCTCCTTTCCCTACTTCCATCTAGATAATTGGGAACTGTGTCTGTCTCCTGGTCCTAAGCTCAGCACTTCCCGTCTTCTCTCGAACCTTGGGTAAGTAGCAAAATGAGAGGAGGTAAGGGAATTGGCTTTTTTTGACTATCTACATGTTATCTCTAATTCCCACAAGAAACTCTACTCCCACTTGAGTACGTATTAACATTATCCCCATTATACAGATGGGAAACTGCGGCTCTATAAAGTGCCTACACTGAGTGTCAGAGTAGCGTTGTTTCAAAGCTCATACTTTTTACATTTGCTACATCCCAGTGCCTTTCCCACATACTTCTACTGTTTGGTGGGGGAGCATCACTTTTCCCCAAATCTTCCTTCTGGGTAGATCATTTAATAAATGTTCTCATTTGAAAGATGAGAAACAACCAAGCACGGTGGCACAAACCTGTAATCCCAGCTACTTGGGAGGCTGAGGCAGGAGGACTGCTTGAGGCTAGGAATTTGAGACCAGCCTGGGCAACATAGCAAGACCCCATCTCTAAAAATATTTAAAAATTAGCTGTGTACAGTGGTGTGCAAGCTAGTCCCAGCTACTCAGGAGGCTGAGGCCGGAGGATCACTTGAGCCCAAGACTTCAAGGCTATAGTGAGACATGATCATGCTACTGCATTCTATCCTAGGCAACAGAGTGAGACCCTGTCTCTAAAAAAATAAAAAGGAGAGAGACACAAAGAAGCTCATTAATAAACCCAGAATTATATAGCTAGCTTTAGGCAAGACCAAGTCAATCAATCTAGAACTCTTGTCTCCTGAACCCTAGTCCAATGCTTCCTCCACACACTGGGGTGTGAGGTAATACACCCAGTCTTTCTCCTGCCTTTAATGCTATGATCTAGAATTACCTGACAAAAAGTTTAAAAATGTGACTAGTTCACCCCAAGGCAGTATGGGAGCTACAGAGGTAACAACCCTACCACCATTTCATCCTCTGTATTTTATAAATGATTTCCTATTTAAATTATCTCTATTTAGTTCTTAAGTTTATACTCTTTCCACTATATCATTTGTACTTATGCCATGGGAATTTAGTAAGAAAGTAGACTTGTGGGTCCACCAGTTAGTTCCTTTAGATTGGATGCAGGTAGGAATATTTAGTGGGGGATAGAGTTTTGATTTGTGACAATATTATGAAGGGCCCAGTAAATGTTACAATAGTGCCTGGCACGCATAGTGCTTCATGTGTGTTGTCTCATTTAATTCTTACAGTCCCATTCTTTTCTCTACTTTATAGTTGAGGAAACTGAGGCACAGAGAGTTTAAGGAACTTGCCCCAGATCACAGAGCTAGTTAGGGGTGGAGTTGAGATATGAACCAAAGCAACCTGATCAGAGTCTGAGCTCTTAGCTGCCACGCTGCTCTTGTCTGCTAAAAGAAACCTGGTGACCAGCTTGTAGGTTCCTGGCCCAGGAACAAGTTAGCAGGGCTGGGGAGCTCTAGGGACACCTGGAGCCAGAGGGGTCCCCATTGGAGGAGAAGATGCCAGACTCTGGAAGGGAAGTTAGAGCAAGCCTAGCTGTTGACACTTTCTTCAACAGCCCTAAATTGCCCTTGAGACAGAGCTTGGGAGGTAGGAGAATTTGACCCATAGGAGAGGCTAACCTATCAGTTGCAGTGTTGAGATGTGGCCACTAGGAGGCAGCAGAAAGTTGGGCTGGTAACAGGAGAGGGGCTGGGGAGCCCACCTCTCATCCTGGCCTTTGTACTTCAGGGCTCACTCGCTTTGACCTGCTGGGTGACTTTGGACGCTTCAACTGGCTGGGCAATTTCTACATCGTGTTCCTCTACAACGCAGCCTTTGCAGGCCTCACCACACTCTGTCTAGTGAAGACCTTCACTGCAGCTGTGCGGGCAGAGCTGATCCGGGCCTTTGGTGAGAAGAGGGGATGCAGGCTGGTGGGGTAGTTGTAAGATGGGGCACCCTTGATCACTGGTCATTCTAGCAGGGGAGAGGGTGTGCTGCCTGCTTTGTGTGTAACATACCTCACCCACCCATTCTGTAGCTTGATTGTCTTACGCCTGAGGGATTGGACCTATGCCCTGCTTTTGACTGTCCGCTTCCCCCTCTTCTGCAGGGTTGGATAGACTGCCGCTGCCTGTCTCTGGTTTCCCTCGGGCATCTAGGAAGACCCAGCACCAGTGACCTCCAGCTGGGGATGGGAGGGAGAAAACTGGACACTGCCATCTGCTGCCTAGCCCTGGAGGGGAGCCTGAGGGTAGTTGGGCCTCAAGACCAGGAGTCTGAGAGGGTGGATGGCAGAGGGGAGCTGAGCCATCTGCACTGTTGCATAATCTGAGCCAGAGTTTGGGACCAGGCCCCCTAGCTTTTCAAGACTCAGCATGGGGCCGGGCTGTGTGAGTGGGTCTAGCTCCTGGTCCCAAATCCGTTTACACATCAATCTGCCTCACTGCTGTTCCAGGCCATGCCTGTAGCCATGTTTACATGATTTGATGTGCAATAGGGTCAGGGAGGGGAGGGACTGGGCCAGCGCAGGCCAGGAGGCAGGTTGTCTCCCTTGCCTCTGGCCCAGCAGAGCCGAAGCACTGTGCTATCCTGGAGGGGCTTTGGACTAACAAGAGAGTAAGGGCATAGGAAAAAGGAGGCTACACCCATCAGCAATAAAGTTGATCCCAGAGTTTGCTTTGTTTTTTTAAAAAGCCTGTCTCTGTGTCTATTTGAACAGCCTTGCTCCCACCATCCTTTTCCTTCCCTTTCTTCTGCTTTCTTAGCATCCTTTAGGGACTTGGATCTGGTGTTTGGCCATATAATTGGGCAGTGGGAAACTCCTCCTTCCTTAGCCTTGCTTACTTAAAGCTGGCTGGTGCCCTGACCTCTTCCTTATATCCATGGCCTTCTCCTTGTTTCTCTTTCTGTCTTTTTTTTTTTTTTTTCAGAGACAGAGTCTTGCTCTGTCCCCCAGCTAGAGTGCAGGGGTGTCATCATAGCTTGCTGCAACCTAAACTCCTAGGCTCAAGCCATCCTCTTGCCTCAGCCTCCTGAATAGCTGGGCCTACAGGCGCTCACCACTACCCCGGGCTAATTTTTTCTGTTTTTGGTAAAGACAAGATCTCGCTGTTGCTCAGGCTGGTCTGGATCTCCTGACCTCAAGCAACCCTCCCACCTTAGCCTCCCAAAGTGCTGGGATTACAGGTGTGAGCCACTGTCCCCAGCCTATGGCCTTGTTTCTGTACCTTGAGTATTGTGGGTAGGACATGGGCACAGGAATAGGATAACCTCCCTTGTACACTCACACCTTCAGCCTTGTCCCCCCTGACTTGGATAAAGAGTAAAAGAAGTGGCTGTCTGACAAGGGTTTTGATTCCTGCATCATCTTTCCAGGAGCTATCAGTTCCTTGAATAGCCCCCTTGCTATGTTGGGGTAGGGGCAAAATTTATGCTTAGGGTTATACAGATTGTACATTGCACAACTTCTAGAGGCCCCATTTGCTTCAGAGTCATTGTATGGATAGTTACTATGACAATTTTCTCATAAATGGCAGATGTCTTGAAGGGATGCTTTTTTTCTATTTTGCACAAAGTTGCTGTGAGAGCGGGGTGAGGGGAGGGCAAGTATGGAATACAAAAATGTGTAGATTCCACAAATACTTGCAGAGCACCCTACTGTTGACTAGACACTTAGCCTTGGAGATACATGATAAACAAGCTTGTACTTAAGAATTGCTTTGTCTAGTAGGGGTGCCAGATAATTCTAATACTGTACCACCACAGCAGTTAATTACTGCTTCTCAAGGGAACACAGGTGGGTGGTGTTGGGACATCAGGGAAGGCTTCTTAGAAGTGATTTCTAAATGATAGAAATTGGTAGGTGAAGTGCCCGAGGTGAGATCCGAGTGGCTGAGAGTAGAGCCCTTGGGAGTCCAAAAGGGAGAAGGCTAGAGAGGTACCTAAATAGATGGTAAAGGGAGGTGACCCTTAACCTTTTACAGACTTAAGTGCCCACTGCCCTTTAGCAGCTTCCTATTGACAAGTTATTCATTTGAAAAGAAGCATCTGTTGGATGCCTGGCAAAGAAGAGAAGGGACAAAAGTTGGATGCCCTAGTCCGCACTATAAGTACCAATCTTGTCCCTTGGTCTGAGGAAGTTCCCAGTGGAAGGCTGTAAAGTCACTAGGGAAAATGGACCCCTGCTATCCACACCTCCCAGTCCTGGTTGCTACTGAGCATGAGGAGAGATGAGAGTGGGGGAGGTTTGGGAAGAACTACAGAGAAGGGAGGCTCTAGTTGTATTTTCAAAAGGCTTCGCTGGTCTTGGGCAGAAATTGGAACCCACACTTCCTGGATGACAGCAGAGGGCATGGCCTGCCTGGGTAGGCTTTGGGAGAGCAAAGATCCAATTCAAGTAACAGAGGGAGAGTGATTGGGTTCCAGGTTTAGGCTTGGAGGTAGAAGGATGCTTATCCAGGCATCCAAGGACTGGAAAGCTACAGGGATTTCCTAGGCAGGTGCCTGCCTCGTTTCCAGGATGGGACATGCTTTAGTCGCGAAAAGGACAAACGGTGACCTGCTAGATCCCCCGCCCGGGTGGGAGGGGGCGGGACGGTCCTGGGAGATGGGCGGGGGGCGGGGCCAGGGGCCACTTAAGGCGGAGTCCGGGCGTTCTGACAGCACCAGAGCGGGGCAGCAGAGAAGGGCTGGGCTGGCACTCACCCACGACCCCCCTTTCCTGCTATGATGGTCCGTCAGTAGCAGGTTCCAGACCCCCTGGGAACATGTGGGCAGAGCTAGCAGCAGCCAGGTGCGCAGAGCCACGAGAGCTCTAGGGCACTCTGGGGGCAGCTCTGCCTGCTGCGCCTTTCTGATGCCTGTGGAGATGCCCAACTGACAGGCGAGTTAGTGAGGACAAAAACGCTCCCTTTTGGCCCCATCCGTTGTACCCATGGCGCTGCTGGCCAGTCTGCTGCCCCTGTGCTGCTTGGCACTTCTGGCGCTGCCGGCCCAGAGCTGCGGGCCAGGCCGAGGTCCGGTTGGCCGGCGCCGCTACGTGCGCAAACAGCTCGTGCCGCTGCTCTACAAGCAATTTGTCCCCAGTGTGCCCGAGCGGACCCTGGGCGCCAGTGGGCCGGCCGAGGGGAGGGTGGCAAGGAGCTCCGAGCGCTTCCGGGACCTTGTGCCCAACTACAACCCAGACATCATCTTCAAGGATGAGGAGAACAGTGGCGCCGACCGCCTGATGACGGAGGTAAGGAGGGCTTCTCCCCACCTGCGCCAGAGCACCTCCAACTCCTCCGTTTTCCTACGGCAGCCCAGGAGAGTGAGAGGGGCTCCATCCACAGAGACCTTACTCTTAAAGACCGCCCCGCCCCTGCCCTGTCACCTCCCTCCAAAAAAGGGGGGAAAAAGCCTGCTGGTGGGACAGAGTGGTTAGGAAGGATCCCAACTGGAAGAAGCTGGGATGAAGAGGGGGAGGAGGGACTGACTAGTGAGAGTGAAGCTGGGAGAGGCAGCCAGGGCGGGGAAAGGAGGGGAGGATGGCGGCAGGCGAGACGGGAAATGGCTGAGGCGTGGACCGGGGGTCAGCCACCCAGCCAGGCAGGAAGGGCTGGGGTGAGCTGGGGGCCAGGAGCTAGCTAGGCAGCAGACAGAAGGGTCTACCTTTAGCCTGGCTCCTGACCTGACTGTGGAAAAGTTCTGTGGTGGGCCAAAGAGGGAAGAGACTGAAGGGGGCTGGGAAAGGGGTGGCCATGAGTCAGGTCACCAGACCATCTACCTGAGGAAGGGCTGGGCAGGAATTGTCTTTGGTACAGGAAAGGTGTCCTAGAACTAGGGCAGGGCTATTCTAGGGTCTAAACGACAGTCTTGGGGTAAAAAGCAGTCCTCAATGAGAACAGATGGGCCCACCTGAGAATCAGAGGACTCCCAGGTCCCTCAAGCTCGGCTTAGCTGAGGAACTTTCCTTGGAATTAAAGAATTAAATAAATTCAACAACCATCATTGAGCATCTGCTGTAGTCTGGAACTGAAACAACTTAGGTTGAGGTTAGTGATGCCTTGAAAGAGAAGGACCACCTCTGGCCAGTGATCTTAAATGTTAGAATTGAAACAAAACTTGGAGGTCACATTCCTCCACCCAACTCCACCCCCATTTTACATCTGAGAGCTGGGCTTTTCCCAGGAGGAAAAGCAATTTAATCAAAGTCTCACAACTAATTAGTGGCATGGCTGGGACTAGAATTCAGTACTCCTGATTCTAAGCCCAATATACTTTCCATTACACCACCTAATTGTGTATGGAGTGGGGAGGTGGGGAGAGAGGGAGGGGTACGGATTTCCTCTGATTAATCGTCATAGTTTTCCAGGTTACTTTGTTAGGAAAACCTGTCTAGGGGAGAAAGAATTCCTTTTTGCTCCTGCCCTGAAGCCTTACTCCTACCAGAATTTGGGAAGAGGACATTCCTTCCTTCCTCCTTGATCATGGAACATAGTGGCTCTTTCCTCTGGCTGCCACCTGCAGCAGAGGGGGCGGAACAAGGGACAGGCTCAGGAGGGGCTCTGACAGGCCTGGGAACCCCCTCAGCACTGCTTATCTCCCACACCCTGGCTGCAAAAGGCCTCCATTGAGTTGGCTCTGCACTGGGCCGCTGCCCCCGCAGGTCAGGGCCTCAGGGCCTCCTTAGGGGACAAAACGACAAGAAGTTGGAAGGAGCTACCACTTTTCCTGTTCTGCCTCCTTCCCTCCCCAATCCTGCGGAGGTGGAGACGACCAGAGAAGAAGGGCAAGGGGAAAGTGTCCCTCTGGCAGTTAGGAGAAAATCAAGTCCGAAGTGAGAGGTGTGAGGGGGAAGAAGAAAAGGAAGCTGTCCTCTCGGTGCCTCCTCCCGCGGTGTTCGTGCTATGGTGCGAGCCAAGGTCTCCAGCTCCCAGACTGGAGCGGCCAAGATAACTGTGGTCTCACTCCCCCGGGTGCGGGCTTCCAGCCACTGCTGCTTTTCCTTCTCTCCACTCCCACCCTGCAGGGGGCCCCCCAGATCCGCGCATGGGCAGCTCCCGTTATCCTCAGGTGCTACTCCCACGCCTTTCTGGGCTACATCTGGAACAGAGATGGAGAGAGGCTTAGCTGGAACTGGGAGGACTGGCCACGCTGGGGGAGGGGACCTAGCGGGCAGGAGCAGGGATGGGGGGCGCGGCTTTCTGCCCTTTCCTCTCTGTGAGCCGGGGCGGCTGAAAAGCGCCTTTGTAGCTGGAGCTGCTGAGTCCGCTTCTCCCGGCGCGTCCCCGGCCTCGGCCCGGGATTCTCGCTCGGTTAAGTCATCCCGGAGAATAGCCATTGTACTTCGTGCAGCCCCCGCCACCCCAACCCTTTTTCCAGTAGCCTTGATCCCGCACGGCTCCTCTTGGGCACCCCTGTGGGGGGTACCCAGATCATGAAGGGGTTAATGCTAGGGGCCGAAAGGAGGAGGAGGAAGGAAGGAAGGAAGCGATGCCCAGTGCCAGGGAAGGCAACGAAACAAAAGATGAATCAGGCGGAGGGAGGGCAGCCGGGGCCTGGGGCGGGGGCCAGGCTCAAACTGGGGCTGCTCTCCAGAAGCCAACCCCCCCCACCACCCCAACTACCACACTTCCAACCGCTCTCTCAACTCTGGTCCTCTGCCACCATAAGTCGAGGTCCCAGAACCATTAGGGGTGAGGGGTGGTCATTAAAAATGGGGAAAGAGCTAGCTTGGTATGGATGCCCCCTCTCAACCTCAGAGGTGACCCCACAGTTCTCCAACGACACCCTGGGAAGAGAGTGCCAATTGGCCACTACATCTATTCAGAGTCTCACTTCCCCAGGGCACTCAAATGCTGGAATGGAGAGGAGTGGGGCTCGGATAACAAAGAAGAATCAACCCTCCTATCAAGGTCCCTTTTGCCCCGATGGTGGTGGTAGTCGTGGTGCGGAGACTGATTCCTTTATTCCCCGCCAGCGTTGTAAAGAGCGCGTGAACGCGCTGGCTATTGCAGTGATGAACATGTGGCCCGGAGTGCGCCTACGGGTGACGGAGGGCTGGGACGAGGACGGCCACCACGCTCAGGACTCACTCCACTACGAAGGCCGTGCCTTAGACATCACCACGTCCGACCGCGACCGCAATAAGTATGGGTTGCTAGCGCGCCTAGCAGTGGAAGCCGGCTTCGACTGGGTCTACTACGAGTCCCGCAACCACGTCCACGTGTCGGTTAAAGCTGGTACAGTAGGGAGCGGGTGGTAAGGTCTACCCAAAAGGGGCTCCCTCCGGGAAACTGAGTCTGCAGTAGCCCTGTTACCACCCTAGGGGAGACCAAGCGGGTGTTAGTGTTGTAAACCACTTTTCCATTCCTACCCAGGTTGGGGCCAGATTAATGGGAATTTGCCTTGCCCAGAACTGGTGAGGTCTGCCCTGGGCTTGACTCACGTCTTTGAGAATCTGTACCCACATTCTGGAACCGCTGGTTTCGATTCAATCTTCCCTATGGTTGTTCCCTACAGATAACTCACTGGCAGTCCGGGCGGGCGGCTGCTTTCCGGGAAATGCCACTGTGCGCCTGCGGAGCGGCGAGCGAAAGGGGCTGCGGGAACTGCACCGCGGAGACTGGGTGCTGGCGGCGGATGCGGCAGGCCGGGTCGTGCCCACCCCGGTGCTGCTCTTTCTCGACCGGGACTTGCAGCGCCGGGCCTCGTTTGTGGCTGTAGAGACAGAGTGGCCCCCGCGCAAACTGTTGCTTACTCCCTGGCACCTGGTGTTTGCCGCTCGAGGGCCGGCGCCTGCGCCAGGCGACTTTGCACCGGTGTTTGCGCGCCGGCTACGAGCTGGAGATTCGGTGCTGGCGCCGGGCGGGGATGCACTTCGGCCGGCGCGCGTGGCCCGTGTAGCGCGGGAGGAAGCCGTAGGCGTGTTCGCGCCGCTCACCGCACACGGGACGCTGCTGGTCAACGATGTTCTGGCCTCATGCTACGCCGTTCTAGAGAGTCACCAGTGGGCGCACCGTGCTTTTGCCCCTTTGCGCCTGCTGCATGCCCTGGGGGCTTTGCTCCCCGGCGGGGCTGTCCAGCCGACTGGCATGCATTGGTACTCTCGGCTCCTCTATCGCTTGGCGGAGGAGCTGCTGGGCTGAGCGCCCCAGGCATAGAAACCTTGAGGCGCCCAATGAAACGGGGCATGCTGGCTGAGATCTGCGGTTGCGGGCAGCAGATAATGCTGACTGGGAGAGGGAGGGAGGGAGACAGGGAGAAAAATGGGGCTCTATGGGAACTGTCTGGTTTAGGGGCAACTTCGAACTGAGAGGAGGTAGGTGGGGATGATGGTGGGCACTCCTTGACAAGGACTATATAGCCTCTTCCCCAGTGCCACCACAGCACCCAATAATTTTATTTTCTATTTATAAATTGTAATATAATGATCTGCTTGCCCAGCCTGCCAAGGTGAGGGGCTAGGGCATGGCGTTAACACTGTCTGACACAGCCAGCCAATCTGATGTCTGACATTTTCCTGGTGGGCTAATAAAGAGAAGGCTTCCAGGAGCTTATTGGAAAACACCTCCATCCAGAGGGTGATTCACCTCCAGGCACGGTGAGAAAGGGGACCAACCTGAGCCAACACCTTACTTTTGGCTCCCCTGCACCTTCCTCAGAAGAGTCTTCTGGACCCTTTTCCTCCCGGCAAAGAGGACATCCCAATCCATCAGCAACGGAGACCAGAAGAGCCATGCTCTTGGGTTGGGAGTGGTTCCACCTCCCACCCAGAGAGGACCAGCAGTCACCCTGAGCTTGCTTACAGACTGGAAGGTCCAGGGTTGTCAGGGAGGAGGAAAGCCAGTGCACATCCCTTCTCTGTTTATAAGGGCTCCACAGGGGGCTCAGATCCCTATGAGTACTGTGCTTAAATTATCTCAGTCCCCTATTGTTAGCCAGCAGTCCTGGCCCCACCCTCCAGGCCATGAATCAGCCTGGCCCACGTCCTACCCTGGTGGCAGCGTCTGGATCAGGTGGATGTTTGTTTCTGGAATGTCACTGGGCCTACTGATGATCCATGGGAATTCTGGCTAATAATTTACAGTTCCCACACACTCGTGGCCTAAGGAAAGGAAGGGGGGTGGTGCTGGAACCTTTCCTTACCGAAGGGCTGCGCAGAGAGAAGGGTTCAGCCTGGGTGTATGTTGGGGGAAATAGGCTCCCAAGCAGGGGTATGTAAGTATTGCAACCCGAGCTCCCCTCCTGATTGCCCGCCCCGTTGTTTATTCTACTGGCTTCCCCTGCTCCCGCCCCTCCTCCTCCCTCTGCCATTATCACCGGCTCTGCTTCCCTGGCCTGGGTGTTTTGGGAATATTTGGATTCCAACGCAGTAGATACTTGGAATCCAGACAGGTGCCCCTGAGTTAGAAATGGAAGCTCGGAGGAACTTGGGCTGCTCGAGAAAGGGAGTGTCTAGGGCGGTGGGGGGCGGGAAGGAGGGACAGTTGGGGTTGCCGGTACTGCAGGGAGCCGACCCTTGCCTGTAGCAGCTGTGCGCTCCCTTCTATACACCGCCCTCTGGTGGCCTCCCGGAGAATTTAGGCGTACGCGTACGGTTCTCACCTAGATGCAAGGAAAGTGGTTACCCCGGTCCCCAACCTAATTGGCACCAGGGACCGGTTTCATGGAAGACAATTTTTCCACGCATGTTGGGGGGCGGGAAGGACTCGGGCGGGGATGCGAGCTATGGGAAGCGGCTGTAAATACAGCTCGTTCGCCCGCGGCTCACCTCCTGCTGTGTGGCTAGGTTCTTAAGTTTCATGGAAGACAATTTTTCCACTGACGGAGGGGACGGGGGCGGAGCCCAGGCGGTGATGCGGTGCCAGGTTCTTAAGAGGCCACGGACCGGTACCAGGCCGTGGCCCGGGGTTTGGGAACCGCAGAATTATACTACATGGATGAGTGTACTGGACCTGCACAAACGAGCCTCTCCTGGCAAGGAAGAGGTGGTGGGCTTTGTTAACTTGCCAGCTCTGAGCCACACGTGTCAGGAGGTGGCACGGAGCCACCTGCTTCTCTTTGGGAAAGCCCTTCCAGACCATAGCACTTTTACATCCGTCATACCTAACTTAGTTCTGTGGCTCCCAGAAGCTGGAGGTATAGTAGTATACCTATGGTAGTCCAGACTTTGTTATACATACAAGTTGCCTCCTCATGTCCTTCACCTTGTGACCCTTCAGTTCAGTGGTCAAGGAGGTAAAAGTGTCATAGGGTTCCAGGTAGTGCTTGATAAAGGCAGTATTTGGAAATGGGGCTAAGTTTACCTTTAGTGTCCTTCTACCCACTATTGCCCTCAATCCACACCAGGTGCCTGTTGCCACCCTTTCTTTTCCTCGTCTCGGAAACACACTCCAAGCTGTGGACCTTTCCTACTTTCTATCCAAACCTCTTGTTTCCCTCTATCAGATCCTAGTACCTTCCTGTCATGTCACCCCAGGTGATGACTAGTCTGATAAACTAATTAGTCTTCCTGCATTGATAGGCTCCTTGGTTTTACTACTATCCTTCCCAGATAATGCATATATCTTAAAGGCCTACTGAAAATAAAGCCTTTAACCATAAAACCATAACGGTGACTCCAAGCACTTTAATAAGTTGTCCAGGGAAACTTCCCCAACTTATTAAGTTGGGGAAAAGCAGAACTCTGATTTTCCTTAAACTATATCCTGTGGGTAACTTTCTCGGCCTGAGGCTCACCTCTCACCAGGCCCAGTTCCATTCCTTCTTATCCTTGTTCCCTTGAGGTCCCTCCTAGCTCTCTAAAAAAAATTCATGACTTGCTCTCAAGCAGCAAAGTGCACCATCTCCATGAAACAGGTGGGCATATTCCCTTGGCCATGCAACAGCTTCCAACTGTAACACCTCTTCTCATCAACAAAATAGACAGTGAGGATGAGGGAAAGAGCATGGCTTGGAAGTCACATAGATCTGGGAATAATGACACTTCCCTGACAGGATCATGGACAAGGATTGTCCCCAATAGGCAGTCAATAAATGTTCTCTATTCTTTGGCCATGTCTCACTGCCTTTTCTGCTTTCTGTTCTCTGACTTCTTCTCTTCTCACCACTCCACTAAAAGCATTATCAATACAAACTTTCTGGGGTTGTGTCACACCTGTGATTGTTTGATTTCATAAAACTCCTTTCTTCAGAAGGTGGTGTGTGACAGATTTGGGTTTGTTTTAGAACTAAAGTATAATTAAAGGTAATCTTGTTTTGAGAATTTCAGGAGCATTGTGTGATAACCCTGGCAAGATCTCTCTGTATACTAGGAAATCAGAGTTGAGAACCACCCCTTAAAGGTTCAGGTGACCTTTTTATTGCCCAGAATCTGGTCTTTCTTTCCTTCTTTCCTCTCTTCTAACAGGATTTACTGAACATCTACAGCATAGCCCTGTATTAGGCACTGAAAAACACTAAAGGTTAAGAAACTGCTTCTTTCCTGGAGAAGTAGATATAAATGCACAAAATATGTAACAGCCAAAGCAACATTGTTACTCAATTGGGATGAGTTGAACTGGCAGTAAATGCCATATTAGTACAGAGAAGGCCTTGTGGAGGAAGGAGGGCCTGACTAGGATGTTGAAGCATGTGTAGGCGGAGGAGACTGGAAAGGGCATTCCAGGCAGAAGGAACATCATGACCAAGAACTTGGAATCTGTGATGAAGATGTGCAGCCTATTTAGAGCAAGAGACTGGGGAGTGTAACAATATGTAGCTAATGGTTACTGAGAACTTAATATACGCCAGGCCCTGTTCTGGCACATTGGGGGCATTCATTTAATCCTCACAATAACCCTCTGAGATGATATTACAGATGAGGAAACTGAGGGAAAGAGAAGCTTAAGTCACTTGCCCAAATTATCACAGCCGGTTAAGTAAGGAAATGGAGCCGGAGTCATGAGAAATAAGACTGTTTGGATGGATGGGGCCACATCATGTGGGGCCTTAAGCTGTTTTTCACTCTTGCTCAGTCCCTTCATTGAGTCACTATAAAGTCCTCCTAAAGTCTTCTGACAGTTATTTCTCTCTCATTTTCATTGGCTCTTCTTCCTCCTGACTGGACAGCTGGCTTTCCTAACTGAAGCTATCTAGCCATCGGGTTAAGAAAATACATATATTGGTACAGGATTCTGGCAGGAAGCCATGGCAGGCTAGTACACCAATGCAGAAAGCATAAGAAGATTCTTAGCTCTTTTTGCACTGGAGAAGGAGAGGGGATATGGAGCTTCGTTAGTGATTGAATGTTTGTGCTCCCCCTTCCCCATTCATATATTGAAGCCTAACCTTCAGGGTGGCTGTATTTGAAGATGGAACCTCTAAGGAAGTAATCAAGATTAAATGAGGTCATAAGGGTAAGGCCCTGGTCCTATAAGATTAGTGCCCTTATAAGAAGAGGCTCATGCTCTACTCCCCACCCCATGCACATGCACTGAGGAAAGGCTATATGAGGACATAGGGAGAAGGTGGCTGTCTGCAAGACAGGAAGAGAACTCTTACCAGAAGCCAAATCAGCCAGAACTTTGATCTTGGACTTTTAGCCTCTGGAACTGTGAGAAAAATAATTTCTGTTGTTCAAACCACCCAATCTGTGGTATTTTGCTATGGCAGCCCTAGAGGACTGATACAAACTTCCAGAAATATTTAAGGTAGGAAGAGGCCAATGCTGAGAACTTAGTGAAAATAATCAGCTTTTCTTGAAAAATGAGCATTTTGGGCCAGGCGCAGTGGCTCACACCTGTAATCCTAGCACTCCGGGAGGCTGAGGTGGGTGGATCATTTGAGCTCAGGAGTTTGAGACCAGCCTGAGCAAGAGCTAGACCGTGTCTCTACTAAAAAATAGGAAAAAAATTTAAAAAGTAAATAAAATTAAATTAAAAAAAAATAAAAATGAGCATTTCAACCTAGAAACTTGATGTGTTTATTTTTGACTGTGCTTTTGTGGTCTGTGCTGCATTGGAGGAAGCTTTCCTCTCTGGCTGGGAGATTGACACAGCTGCCATGGGAAAGAAACCTGGTTGAGGTCTATTTCCCTATGAGGGGTTTTGTGCCCAATTAGCATATTCAACCCCACTCCCTGTTACTGTCTCTGTAGGTGACTTGTTTGATTTATACAAGTGGACATCTCTCTGACAGGGGGTTATCTTCCATTCAATAGAATTTACTGAGTGCCTACTATACATCAAGTATTGTGCTGTGTGGTGGAGACAGGACAACAAAGGCAGGCATGGACATAATCCCTTCCGTTCATGGCTCTTACAGTTCATCTGGCAAGACAGGCAAAAGTGATTAGAAGATTGTGGAGTGTGGTCAAAGAGATGAGATGTGACACTTGTGCTGAGACCTGGAAGACGGGTACAAGTTATCCAAGCAGAGGAAAAAGCACAAGCAAAGGCCTGGGGTTGCGGAGCAAGAGTAAGATGCATCTGAAGAACATCAACAAGTTCACTGTAGCCAGAATGAGATGTGATCTGCTTTAAGGATTTTGGATTTTGTCTTAAAGATGAAAAGCAATTGTAGGATTTGAAACAGAGGAATAATCCTACCGAGAGGAATAATCAAACTTAGACTTTAAAAAAGGAATTGACAATTGGACAGGGCTTTTTAGATAGTGTTTATCCTTATCCCTATGTAGATTGGTCCTCATTTGAGCATCTGAGTGTTCATGCTGTAGTTTTAATCACAAGTATGAAAGAAATGTTCCCACTCCCACACGGAGCATCCTGTGGGAGCAGATAGTAGGGGGCAGTGTAGGGAAATTGGAGCAGGATAGGATAGTTGCGGTGATACCTCCAGCTCGAGCTTTGCTTCTTTCAGAAACCTAAACCTAAAATGTCTCTCAACTTCTCTTCTTGGGACCAAATAACCTAAGAACACAGTTGTCTTATTTCAAACCACATGGTGTCCAAACAGAAGTCCTTGGAACTAAGGACTCTTTCTCTGCTATTCTCTTTTGCTTTCCAGTGATCCCTTTAGCAGAGCTTTGGCTTAGCTTGGAGCTGATGGCCACAAGCTGAGACAGAGCTGTCACCCCGAGAGCCAGGCCTGGGCAGAGCATTACAGCTGCCCCCCAGGGAACAGCTGGTTAAGCCCTCAGCAGCTGCAGCAGCTGGGATTCCACCCAACATTTGAGCTGGGATTAATCCATTTCCTTCATACACATCCCATCCTTGTTCTAGTCCCTAGTCTATAGTATCTTGTAGAATCTTTTTTTTGTTTGTTTGTTTGTTTGGTTTTTTTTGAGACAGAGTCTCACCCTATTGCCCGGGCTGTAGAGTGCCATGGCATCAGCCTAGCTCACAGCAACCTCAAACTCCTGGGCTCAAGCAATCCTTCTGCCTCAGCCTCCCGAGTAGCTGGGACTACAGGCATGTGCCACCACGCCTGGCCAATTTTTTACATATATTTTTAGTTGTCCAATTAATTTCTTTCTATTTATAGTAGAGACGGCGTCTCGCTCTTGCTCAGGCTGGTCTCGAACTCCTGACCTTGAGCTATCCACCCGCCTCGGCCTCCCAGAGTGCTAGGATTATAGGCGTGAGCCACCACGCCCGGCCATGCTAACTTATTTTATCATCACAGAAAGTCTCATAAGGCATATGTATTTTTTTAGTAATAGGTGAACTTTAGACACAGAAATTAAGTAATTGCTCAAAATTAAATAGTAAATGGCAGAGGTGGGATTCCAAGCCATATTTATTCCGATTCTTTACTTGGGAAAAGATAGATGGTGATAAACACTCCTATGGAAAAGAATTTCCAAGTTTCCTGATTTATTTTAAGTAGACATTTGGAAAAGAGACTGTGGATTCACCCGGACAAGTTCTAATAGTCTTCTTCCCTGAATACCAAATAATTGTTTACTACGCTCTATGTGACCTCTTGGATATTGGACCTAATTATCATCCCAGTTTCCTAAACAACCACGTGTACCCCTAAGGAACTATAGCCTGGACTTGACCACCAGCTGTTGCCAGGGGACAGTAAACACCCACTTTGTTACCACAGGTCACAGTGACTTTGCAAGAAATCCACAGAGGGTTGCTTTGTTTTTGAAGAGGTTTCTTCAGATAGAACTAATTCACTGCTCCATTGAGAGACATGATAAGGAACAAAACATTGAATGTAAAAAGAGGCTCTATTTCTATTTCTTTGAAGTTCTTTAGTCTCTTTATAAAAAGGATAATTTATATGAAAAGGCTTTATAACTGAGTACATTTTATTGTCATCATCGATTTCTAACCTCTAATCTCTACTTCATTCACTGGGAGCTCTTAACCAACAGTCTTATACACTTTTATTTTTTAATGAGTTTATATTTACTACTTTGTTCCTAAGGCTAATGTTTTATTATATTGCATTTTAACACCATTTGCCTGTTTTTCTTACATGTCTGATGAGGACCGTGAAACCATTAGCTGACAACTAAAATGGTGAGACAGGAAGAATCCATCAGATTCTTATGAGTGAAGGGTGACTACATCAGCCATCTGAGCCCCTCTTGGCCAGACCTGAAGGAGCAGGACTCTCAGGCTGGATCTGTGACAACAGAGAAATAGAAAAATATGTAAAGGGTTAGGGAATTCCTGAGTTGGTTAACTGGACCAGGAGGCCCAATTATCTCATGAAAGTAAGGTCCTGAAGTAGGTATCAGGAGCTGTACATAGTACAGCACCTAGGATGGAAAAGTCAGAGAAATAAAGAGTAGGCATGCGGACCCACAGATCCAGCATCACCTGGGGCTGTTGGTTACCCTTTTCCAAGGTGTTATGTTCAGATTAACTAGTTCTGAAACTGTGAACTACACATTCATACAAATTCATCATTATTTGACCTAGTAATTCTTGTATTATTGTATGTGCATGGCCAAAAAACATCTATTACATATAAAAATTGCAGATGTGCATATGTATTAATATGTAGGACCATACACACAGATGCACATGGGCACACATGAACACATGTATGTTATTTAAATAGAAATGGAAATAACTGGTTTTGTACAAAATGCTTTTTGTAAATTCAGTTTTGTGAAATAATATGTGCAAATCTATATATTTAATTCTAGAATAATGCATTTGTAAAGTGAAGTTCTAATTTGTATAATATAATAGACTTTACTTTCTGTGAAATATGGCAGATACATTTTCAAGAGAAATACTTCCCTGCCAAGTTAATAATCAAGTTTGAGTTTTAATAAGTAATTATAAATTTTTAGCAGAGAAAAGGCATTGGTCATCAAGGCATATGATGCTGTTTTTTTCCTGTGTCTTTCACCTTTGTAATAAAGCTTTTTCTTAAGTTGCTTTCTGCTGTTTAAAATGGTAGCATTCGTGTTGTAGCAATAATTGTGGAGGTTTGAGTTATTATAAACTTTGAATATCAATTCCTCCCCTTCTGTGACAGTTCTACCACTAGGGAAGTCAGGCTTGCAAGGTCTAATTACTGCAGCATTTTGATATCCCTAGCTACAATATTGGCAGGAATTTAAGCCATGGTAGAATTCATTGGTAACACCATTGTAACTAAAAAGCACAGAATCTGTTTTCAGGCATGTTCAGGATGGAATCAAGTATTGGTTGATGTCAGATAGTCTTGCTGTAAGTTCAGAAATGCCTTGGACAATTCTATATGAAATGCTAATTATTTGCAGTAGAATGTAAATAAGATGGCACTAAGGCTTATTTGCAGTGACTAATGAAAGCTGTTGTACTGTAATCATTGAGATACAGAGCAACAGGGCAATTCATTAGGAAAACCATAGTTGACAAGCAGTTAATGCATGCCAGTCTAGACCTTTCCTTTTGCTTCTGTTTACTTCTATTATTTCTTCTTGTTGATAATAACAAGTCCCATATGGAAATGTATAACAAGGGTAAGAAGAAGCTAGCAGCTAAATTTTGCCAAGCTACGCTGAATATCTACAGACTGTAAGTCTTCCTTAGCTTTTCTTTGCCTCTCAAAAACAACTGCCATATTAGGCTGATTGAAAATATAGTCATTTTCTAGTCAGCAAATTGCTAGTCTGAGAATTTTTCATGTTATCTCTCCAGACTTGAGCAAAACTTAGCTATGCTGCAAATTATTTTATTTTCCAGACATATATTACATTTCAAAGTTTAGCCACATTTTTACTTTTCATGTTTTAGCAGTAGAACACTTTTAACAACTAAAAACACTAAAGTCCTTGATGCTGCTCTCTTCTGTGTGTTATACCTACCTTGGTAAATAAAAGTTGAAACTCTAGCTTTTCTGTTCTGGGGCATATATTCATCACAGCAACAATAGCGTAAGATGCTACGTTGTTTTTCAATTTATATAGTCAAATTTCTAACTTAATGGAAGTATTACAATAAATAAAATAATTATTTTCTATTTTCCAAAGATGTAAAAATTAGGAAGATGACTTCTGTTATGTATGATTTTCAGGACTCTTTCTTTCATTACCCATGGATACAATAGAGGAAAGCCAGCTCAACTGACTCAATCAATAATTTACATCCCATCCCTTTTTTGAAAGGATTTATGGTTGAGGTGGCTTGTCTACTTAAAGGGCAAAGAAGCTGAAAAGTCAATACTGTAAATTATTTTGAGCTTCCTGACAGCCAGGGTGAAAAAGGAAGCAGAGCTGGTTATAGAGTGCCAAAACTTGGGCTGCATCCTCTGAAACAAGCACATACTTGAATCTAGGTTCAAGGATATAAAACCCAGGAAATACCAGGAGTCTTAGGTTAACTAAGAGCTTCATGTACCTTTTATTCCTGATTATTTATAATCCCATAAATTACCCATACTGAGCTCATTCCTTCTGTCTGAGGGTGGATGTCCTAAATCCTTTAGACAGACTCAGGCTCCTGAGTGCTGTGGAGTAAGATCATTCTGCAGTGGTAGTTCATGCAAGGGGTTTTATAGAATTAGGGATGCTAGATAAAACATAGGATGGTCACTTAAATTGGAATTTCAAATAAATAATCAATATTTTAATATAAATATATCCCAAATATTACATGTGGCATACTTATACTAAAAAGTTATTCATTCTTTATCTGAATTCAAATTTCATTAATTGCTATCATTTTTCATTTTGTTTTGTTTTGCCAAATCTAACATCCCTACCCACATCTTGCAGATAAGCATCACAGAGTACAATATGGGACTGTTGCTTTAACACAAAAATTAAGGGCTCATAGTGACAGCCAATGAAAGTCTTTTTTTTTTCTTCACTTAACCTTTGTTAGGACATTGAGGGTGATAGATAGAAAGACCATTATTTTTTGGCAAAGGGAGACTTAACAAAGAATGTTTAAATAGTACATAATAAACAAAAAAAAACTTTTATCAAGAGAATTGAATATGTCAAGTGAGCTATGATTTGGTGGGAAAAGACACCCCCTTCCATCATACACACATACAGTATAGTTAAGTTTCCAAATTAATTAGCTAGAGATATAATGTCTTATGGAAAGTTAGATGGCTGCATTGTAGGAGCAAATGTAGGACATCTCAGAACCGCATTGCTTTCAGAAATTAATGGCAGCTAGCAGCTGCCAGGACATTGTTGCTAGAAGATAGAATCTCACCAAGTCTGAGAAGCTTAGTTCTTACTATACTCCTGTCCTTTTATACTTGGGGAATATTTGCACTAACAGTCTGAACACCTTGGCTCAAGGGTATATTTTAAGCATTGAGCTTTCCCGGTCTTGGAAAAACATACCTCCATTTGTGGAGGAGGAAAACAGAGTTCACACCCATTAGTCCCTGAACATTATTCTGGAGAGCTCCTTTCATGTATACCTGTAGAACCTGCATTAATTTTACTCATCACTGTAAAATATAACACCCATTTCTTGGAAGGGATATTATGTGCTGGCAGGGTTCTGCTGCAGAGACTAGAATCCAGCTTAAGCAGTAAAGTGTTTATAATGGCATCTTAAATGGGTTCTAGTATCATTGGGAGGTCTGAAGAAACAATGCAGTGTGAGCTTTGAGGAACTACATCCAAAGCCATAGCACAGGCTACCAAGGCCTTTGCTTCCCCGTTTATGATTCAGAAACTGCCTGCTGAATTGGGAAACTGCTGGCTCTAGAATCTCACTGCCACTCCCTGAGAGGAAGTCCCCATACCTAGCACTGTTACTGCCAGTTACAGAACCATGCAGTGCCTGTTATATCCATACCATCATAACAGGTAGCTGCCTTTCAGTACTTAAAAGCTGGTGACCAGATACAGAAAACTCTGTTGATGCTATAAGAGAAAACCAAATGCTGCCATAGTTACACGTGCGAACAAAAGCAGCAAAAACATGGACTTCACCTTGCTTCCAACTTCCTAAACTGGTGCAATTTGGAGACTGGCCAAACCAAATCACACCCAAACTGCAAGAGGGCCTTTGATGTGGTTTTTAAGCTTTCAGTCACTGCAGTATGGAAAGGCGCTCTATTGGATGGTTAAAAATGGACATTAATGTTAGTCTAACATACCAGGACACATTACAAGAGATAATCACATATTATTAATCCGTCTGAACCCTACAGAAGGGAAAAATCAATAAAGGATGCATGTCATAAGGATCTCAGACCCCTTTTGAAAAGCGTTTTCTGAGGACCTGCTGTAAGTTAGATCTTTATTTTTTCCTTCTATAAGGACGTATACCAATTCTTAAAGAATGGCAAGTTGTTTTTCTGGCTTTCAATTTATCAGAACTTCTTCAGAACCTTTGACAGGGATAATTAGATGTCTTATGGACAGTGTTTTGACAGCAGTTTTATATCAACTGTAAAACTCCTTCATATGGTTGTATCTTTATTCAAAAGCATTTGTCTTGCTTTTGCTGTCAGGTGTAGCCTAGCTCCTGAAAGAGCATAAGCCGCCAGTACCATTCTGGCCATTACTTTGGTGGTACCCAGAAGCTACGTTCAGAACTCCCAGTGTCTACATTGATTAGTTCTGCTTTGGTTCCTCTGGACATAAGCAACCAACCCAATGGAACTGGAATCCCTTCCCTCTTTCACCTACTGTCATGGCTGGATCCATGCCAAGTAGAACATACACAAATCCACCCAAGTTTTGTTCTGTTTATGGTACAACGTCTTTCCCACTGTCATTACCATTATTTTGTCGGGTAAACATATAGTGAAAAGGTTCCTGAGGTAATGGTGAGAGGAAAATAGGGTAGAATTAGTGATACTCCAGAAATATTTATAGGGCTATTACACCCATTTTATTCCTTGAGATTTTCATTATGTAGAACATGGAGAAACCCACACCATCAATTCTCCTAGTTCTTACACAGAAGTAGAAATGTTGACAAATAACTTTAAAAGAAACATGCATTAACAGCTTGAGTACTGAAGTATGGTTCTTCCTCTTACATTACTTGAGGAACCATGGTTGTATAAAAACCACAGTGCAATAAAGGCAATAAAAATCATCTTTATTTATCAAAATAACATTTATTACCAAGACATGAAAAATGAAACTGACAAATTAGGTTGCATATTCCTATCAATCTTTTCAAAGTTTCATACATTTCCTTGGTAAAAAGGCTGGTCTTGCCAATTCCATTTGAACTATTCTAATCAAATTTTCATATAAACTGGTTATAATTGTTAACAATCCCCTTTGGAAAGATGGGTGATTTTTTGAAATAGAGCAACCCAAAAAAAGATGTTATAAAGTGTATATAAACTATAAATCAAAACTCTTGATTTGTGTGCTGTTAAGAGAGTTATTTGTGGAAATTTTTAGCATGAAAATTTAACCAACTATGCATTTAGTAAGTTGTGGGGGTTTTTTTGGATTGTTTTAATAGGATAAAAATATTAGAAAAATAAAAATCTTGGGAATTAAGGCTAAGTTCCTACAATGTTCCTTTAATGGCATACACAAATACTTTTTTAACTTTGACTTGACAGACAGTATTCACGAATAGTGAATACTTGCAGAGGAAAATGAGTTATTGGGGCAGGTAAATAGATCAGCTTATAATGTTTGCTTACTAGCTTAAATAACTACAATAACTGTGTTCTGCTAAGCTTCTCCTCAAAAATTCAATCTTTTTTCTGTGTTTGCATAAAATCTTCCTCATACATTCAGTTTTATAGATAACTGTCAAGCACATACAGAGGAGAGCACTTTGCAATGGTGATATATTTTATGGCATTTTATTTGTTCAAGCAGCATTTGCGAGCAAGCACCAACCAAATGCAGAATACCTGACAGGTACACACAATGGTCCCTGTCCTGATAGTATTCAGTTTTGTAGAAGAAATGATTGAGCCTTATATCACATTGCCCATATTTATTAAAATATTTTATGTCCAGTTTTTATGAACTTTTTTCATAGAATAAATGTTTTCATTTAATAATTTCTAATATGTCAGACATCATAATTTTACAATTGTTTAGAATTTGACTTTTGACTAGTTCACACAGTTCAAAATTTAAATTTTCAAAAGAAAAAACAGCCATGTACCCTGTAACAGCATTTTGGTCAACAACAGACTCAATATATGACAATGGTCCAATAAGATTATAATGGAGCTGCCCTATACAGGTATACCAGTTTTTATCTTTCATACTGCATTTTTACTGTTCCTTTTCTATGTTTAGATATGTTTGGATACACAGATACTTACCATTTTGTTACATTTGCCTACAGGGTTCAGTGTAGTAACATGATATACAGATTTGTAGCCTAGAAACAACATATCATACATACAGCCTAGATGTGCAGTAGGCTACACCATCTAAGTTTGTGTAAGTACTTTCTATGATGTTCACATGGTGGCAACATCATGACAACACATTTTCTCAGAACATATCCCATTGTCCTTCAACTGTTCAGTTTCTCTTCTTCAATTGGTCAGGATCAGGTTCAAGTGTGTATAAAGAGAACACTCAAATATCATTGACTTATATACATAAACAGAGAAATTCAAAGGTAGTATGAAGTTTGTATGGAGGTTCCACAATGTCATTAGGGACTTGGGCCCCTTCTTTCTTTATGCCTACTCTCTTTATCCTTTAGTTTCTAATTCCCAAGGCTACCTCTCAGTCCAATTTGGCTACTGGAGTGCCATCTTTCATTTCTTTATTGAGGGAGGAAAAAGAAGTCAGTAAGAGCCCAAAGGAATGTCTGTTTTTAAAGAGCTTTCTCCAACACCAAGAGGAGGAGTTACAGGCACAAGTTCAGATCACAGGGGACTTTATGTGAAAGGAATGTCTCTGGTAGATAGGCCATGAGCATCTTGACAGAACACAGTGCCTGGAATGGAATGCCACCACCAGGGCCACTGCTGTAGCCAAAGGCAAGCTTCGCTTATTTTACCTTTTTGCCTAGGACTATCCTTTTTACATAAGTTTTAAGTATCGTAGCTTGCAAGTTAATCCGTTCTTCATTAAATCTTAGTGTTTTATTTGTTAACTAAAATTTTACCTAGAAATACAGAATAGAACTAATACTGAATATTGTATTTGATAGATTTCTTCCCTGAGTAAAAATGTGGCTCTTTCTTATATATGCTGTAATTCAATTCAAATCCCACAAACACATTTGTCCCAATTCAGTAATACATTATTTTTCAAGCAAGACATTTTATTTTATGGTTTAATTTAAAGGGGAAAAATATTCTGGGAGGAAGGCATTATATGGTGTGTCACAAGAAAAAGAGCAGTCTACTGTTTTTTTGTGCTAAAGAAAACAGTGCTTTTTTGAAAGATGCATTTCCTTATCAAAGGAGTACCATGAACTAAATCTCAAGAATAGAAATGGACTATCAGTCATCATTATACTGTGCTTATTTCTGGGTTGGATTTTGAATGTATTTAAGTTATCAGTTGGGAGAAAAAATAACTTTTTGAGGTGGTACTGTCATTAAAATATATGAATGTGAAGTATCTATTATTTCTCACAGAAATGTTAATAAAATATACAGAGAGTTATTTTCTAATCTTTGTGATGATTGAAAACCAGCTCAAAATATTACTGTGTTGGAATACAGCCTACAAAAAGGATTTCACAAATAACGATTACTTTTTTAAAAAAAGTATTACTTTTTCCTGCCTTTTCAACATTCCACTATTGAAAATGTCTCAGTTATACATACTGTATAGTACAGGTATTAATATTAGTGTTTATCTGTAAGAGGTATTATTAGAAGACATTACAGTTTGACTTTGGAAACTTGCTTATGGTGATCTTCTTTCTACCTGGTATCATCTTAACAGGCACATTAAGCACTTCATATTCAGTAGCTATGAATAGGATTAAATAGTATGTTTCATTTAGGCCAGTAACATTTTGGTGTTTATAATTTATAATGGTTTGACTTGAATAAAATACTATCACTATTTCTGAAAATTTGAGCAGATTGTCAAGTACTAAACATCTGATTTCCTTTTTTGAGCTATTCAAGGAGACATCACAAGAGGAATTTAGCTTTGTAAATTTCCACAGTATCTTCTCTAAATGTTTAGGACCTTATTAAGGTGGTTTATATTCTATAGTATTCTTTTTAAAGGGAGGAAAGTTAAATGTGAGTTTTTTTCTCACCACCTTTAGTAGGATGTCAGGGAGGTGGCCAAGAGTATGACCTTGGGCCTTTAAGACTATTTGCTCACCTGTAAAACTAGAATAACAATTCCAACCATAAAAGGTTGGTGTGAGTCTGAAATGGAATTAATAATGTAAAAGGATTGGGCTAGCACCTGGTATGTGTGGTGCCAGCTCAGTAATTGTTATTTATTTATTTATTTGTCTTTCTATGGTTAAAGTTTCATGTTGTGTATCTAGTGGTCTCTAGATAGATAATTAGAAATAAAAAGTCCAATACAGTAGGTGACATACAAGATTTTCCCGTATTAATACTTGCCTCTTTCTTTAGGGGTTTGCGGGGAGACTCCAAGACTAGCACTTTAGGAGACTTATCCTCCTATACTATAATTGTCTCGGTTGCCATCAAGCAATGTTGAGGTGGGTTTATGGTTATATGGGAAAGTCAACCAGTGTTTTGCATAGGTATCTGAAAACAAACTAATCATTTTATGGAGTTGTTTTACTTCCATAATACAATATTTTTATTGTATAATCATTTGTAAAGTAATAGTAGGCACATGGCTGAAAGTAAGATTTCTCCCAAAGGGTCTGAGTGAATGATTAGACTGGGCATGCTTGGCCTTGGTTGGACCATGAGGAGTGGGCTGTTGGATGGTAAATTAACACAAGACTTGGAACTGGAAGAAGCAACAGAAACCACAATTTCCTGCCACCATGGATCACTGAATAGCACTGAGGGTGACTGGTTGGCAGATAGCTACCCTATGTGCAGACTTGTTAAAGTAGGCCCCTAAGAAAGTATTTAAAACTACTTAAAGTACAAAGTACTTAAAGTTTAAATCAGTGTGCATAGATACCATTCTTGTTTAAAAATTTAACTGCTGTATTATAAGTTCTTAACATGTTAATGAGGACAAGAGTTTTTAAATTATTTTATAAACTCAGAATAGTTCTAAGGTAATCATTCACTTACTGAGTTTTGTATTTTTTTCTAAAGTGTCAACCCTCCTGGACTGTTACATCACATTTCTTTTGAATATATTTTGTCAGTGTTTTGAAGAGAGTATGTACATGCTCGATACCATACTGTCCTTTTTTTGTTGCACATTTGATAGTTACCAGTGTACAAAATTTTAAAGAAAAAAACTAAGCAATAATTTTTTTATTTTTATTACATTTTATTTTTTAATAGGCACATCTGTCACTGTAGTCACAGAATCGTCATAAAGGAGAGCTGATGTAATAATATTCACTGCCAAAGTTGATAGATAATTGATCTCATTTAACACAAGAAATCAGTGAGTAAATATATTTTATAATACAGTAATTCTGTCAAACTCACCGGTACACATGTCAAGGAACCTAATAAAAGACGTTTAACATCAAAGACCAGGTTTCAAATCTAACCTCAGCTGTTGATAGTGTGACCTTTTTCAAGTTATTTAAGCTGTCTTAGGTTCAGTTTCATATTTGTAAAATGGAGGTGATAATATGTACTTCAAAAGGGTTTATGGGCTCTAGAAGCCGTTCAGCATGTGAAGGATTTAGTGTATTACCTGGCACAGAGCACATCTCCATGAGAAGTACCTTTATTTTTGTTGTCAACATCCTCTTCATTGTCATCTCTTTTTTTAAAAAAAATATTTCTTGGATATCTAAGCCAAGCATTTCCTGTGAATGTAAGAAAGGTAGAATTATGAATATTTATGCATTTTAATATAAAAATTGTCATCAAAAGATTAGCATGCCCGTAACCAACTACTTATAATATATATCTGAGGTTATCTGTTAAATTATATATTTGTGCATTTAGATTTTAAACGTAATTAACATTATTGTAGCCAGTCCACTTTAAAATTTTTTTAAAACTTTATCCTTTTGCAAAAGGTTATCCTTAGAAGTGCTCAGTAGTATCATCTCACACCCTTTTAAAAAAAAAGTTTTATCTGTAAGCAAGCACTGTGTTTTTTCACTTATGTAATCTCGCTTATTTGTCACAATAAACATGGCGGGTGAAGATTATCCTCATCTTAGAGAAAGAAGAAATGAGTCTGAGAGAGCTCACATGGCTTCTTCAAAGTTACACCTGGTCTTGTGTCACCAGGTCACTGTTAACTCCATTAAACCACAACCACTTTCTTATAGTGCTATAATTGGAACAAACTATGGAAATTTCCTCTCCCCTTTTAACAGGGGAACAAATTTTTCTTACTCTAAAGAACTTTTTTTTTTTTTTTTTTTTTTTGATACAGAGTCTCACTCTGTCACCCAAGCTGGAGTACAGTGGCATCATCATAGCTCACTGCAACCTCAAACTCCTGCACTCAAGTGATGCTCCTGCCTCAGCCTCCCAAGTGGCTGGGACTACAGGTGTGTGCCACCATGCCTGACTAATTTTTTTCTCTTTTGATAAAGGCGGGTCTTACTCTTGCTTAGGCTAGTCTCCAACCCCTAACCTCAAGCAATCCTGCCACTTCGGCCTCCCAGAGTGCTAGGATTACAGGCATGAGCCACCACGCCCAGCCAAGAACATTCTAATAGTCAAGACTGTACAATGATAGACTGACCTCTTTTACTACAAGTGACCGCCTTACCAGTTGTAATATTAAAGCACAAGCAAGAATGTTACTTATCAAGGATGTTATAGAAGAAATTGAGGTTACATGTTATATGTCTATAAGGAACTTTAAAATCTCAAAATTATACCTTCTAGTCATCTGTTTCCTCAACCCCTCCTCTAATCAGATGTCATACTTGAAGATTTTACCACTACAAGGTTTCTTTGGAATCCTCTAAAAAAATGTAATGCTACAGAACAGATGCATTAAACAAATATTTGATCACCCACCATGTGCTAGGGACTTTGCTAAGCAGATAATTTGTGACATTTGTTTAAGGTAAATTCTAAATAATTCTTTGAGGGCACAGAAAGTGATGTGTTCTCACTGCTACCTGGATAATAGATGGTTACATAATAACTGGTAACAAATATTGGATGAATGAAAGAGAGTAATATAGCCAAATGCTGCCTATAGTTAGATAAATGGGAAAAAAATATGATCTATCCTACTTGTTAGCATATAATAAGCATCTCAATTTAGAAGAAGCATTGGTTAAAACAGAAAGATTATTTCAGAACTGCCTCTTCTCGTTCTTCTCTTAATGTACCTGGGGGAGGGAGAAGGCTGGTTGGGGATTTTTTTTTTTCATTTTGGATGCGTAGAATACCTATTTTTTATTCTCCAAAAACAATTGAACTGTATGTTTCATGATAGAAAATGGGGTTGTATCTCTCCATACCTTCAGCCAGCTCCCTGAGGCCTCAGTCAGCCACCTCAAAAGCTTAGATTTCTGGATAATGAGACAAAAAATATACTTTGTATTTAAGGCACTTTAATAAGCAATCTGTCACTTGAAGTTGGAGCGTCCTAACTCATCCAGGTGGGATGGAGGAAAGAAGCACTGTGAAGGTAAAGTTGAGGGCATGGCATCTTAGTAGAGGAAGGAGGAAAGAAAAAAGGTAAGATTATAAACCAAGGTTTAGGATCATTAAATTTGTTTAACTTATTTTAAGTTTTGTTTTCCTTCAGTGTTAATAATGTCACCAAGGATTCAGACTCTTTTTAACCTTCTTCTGGGCTCTCCATGGCTAGTCTCCTTGGGCTCAGCACCTCCTGCTTGCAAGATGACTAGCATTATATCCACACACAGCCATGCCCAGAGACATATCAGTCTTAGGAATTACTCTCTTCTCTTGAGTCTCTGTTTTGAGGAGGGAAAATCTTTCCCAGAAGTTCCTTAACAGACTTCTTTTTAAGTTTAGTAGCCAGAACTAGATCGCATAACCAAGTAGGTTTCAGGCTCTATCATTAAAAAAAGCCTCTCACCTAGAATATTCTAGTAGCTCCCCAACAACTCTTCCTTCCTTAAGAATTAACACACTTTAGTCTTTCTATTGCCACCAAATGTTTTTTTTTTTTTTCCTGAAACACAGATCTCATCAGGTCATTCCATAGCTTAAAAATTGCAGATGGATTCCCTTTGACTCCTGAATGAAGCAGTGCACTCCCCACCCCTACTCTATCCCGGATCACTCTGCGCAGTGTATGCCTCATGTCTGTCCTAGATAGAAGTAGACTAGATTTTAGTTCTTTTATTTGAGAATATAAACACATTTGAGATCATATATTGATGGATTTTTAGGTTTCAAAAAACGAAGTCCTTCAAATTACTGCAGATGTTATATTGTGTAAAGAAACAGCAGTATTTATTGAGAAAATATTTGTCTTTCTCTTATGGGCTAGACACTATGTTTGGAGTAAAACAGACACAGGATTGTCTTCATGGAGCCTACTATCTAGAAAGGAAGACTTTATTAAAATGAACAAGTAATTTTAAGTGTGATAGTGTTAAGAAAAATGGAAGGTGACAAAAGAGTCAATAACAGGAGGACTAACCTACTCTCAAGTTGAGCTTCCCCAAAGAAGTGATGTTTTAAATGAGAGCTGAATAAGCGTGAGTTTAGTACAAAAGGTGAGTGTGAGAGCCAGTACATGGAGAATGGATTGGGTAGGGGGAGGCAAATGCAGATCGATTAGAGACCAGGTCAGAGGAATCACATAATCCAGACAGGATTACTTGACTTGTGCAAAAGTGAAGTCAGTGGAGATAGAGAGAAAATACAGAACATAATATGTGATTGTGGGGAATAAAACATATGACTCTTGAGTTACTGACTTGAGCAGATGGATGAGCCTGTTGTTTCCTGAGACATGGATCACTGCTTGGTTAAAGAAAGAGGAGCCTGAAAAAGCTTGAAAGACCATGTCAGCAGCTACCAAGCAACCACTTGGAGAATTAGAAAGTTGTTCAGGATATTGCCATTGCCCCAAGAGTGCAGCGTCACCCTGTGATGTATCTTCTGCCTGTCCTTGCCTGTTTCTTTTGTCATTACCAGCTGGATATAATGCTATTATCTTTTAGGCTCCTCTCTGCACCTTGATTTCAGTGTTCCTATACTATTTGTGCCCTTCTCTGTGTATTTTATTGTCCCAAGAGAGAAACTTACAGGGTATGTTGGAGTATAGAATAGGACGGTCTCCTGCTAGATTACCTCATGCCAAGTCCATGCTGCCAATGGGTCAGGTACTATTCCCTTGTCCAGTGGGCTATGTGACCCAAAGCATAACATCACTTATTTATTCATTCACCCAATGAATATTTTTTTTTAGCATTAACTCTGTTCCAAATGATATATCAGGTCATGGAAAGAATACATGCCTTGGAGTTATTAAAATATTGATTTAAATTCTGGCTTTCCCATTCACCAAATATAGGAGCAGAGTCCAAAAACTTATTCTTAAGTTCTCTGTACCTGGATTTCCTCCCCTGAAAACAACATATCTCAAGTTGTTCTGAGGGTTAAATGAACTAATACAAATAAAGGACTTAGCTTACTCATAGCTATCATTAGCCCTTATAGTAAGTGAGGTGGTAATAGGAGTGACAGCATTGATTGTGGTAATAACAATAGAGGAAGTTGCCGAGGTAATGGGAATGGTGTGGTAGAAATGGAGGTAAATAGCTTTGGATCATGACAATTGTGAGGGTGGTGATAGTAGATTATATACATAAAAAACAGCCCTTGGCTGCTTTGCTCAGAAGGGCTGTGAGTAAGAAAGGCACTCAAAACTTCAAGGACTGTCCAGTACAAAGGAGTTTTAAAATTTGGTTGGGCTATATTATTAGGAAACAAATCACTGTGCTCACTTAAACTTAGACCTTGGAGAGTATATTTTATGAGCTCAACAATGAATTACTTTCACAGTTCAGGAACACTAACAAAGTGACTTAAAGAGTATACAACAATTACCTAACTATTTCAGAAAGTCAGTTTAGGGGTAGAACGTCTATATGAAAATGGCAAGAACAATGCTCCCTTCCATGTACTCTAACCAGGAAGTTAAAGGCGTCACTTCTTGGCCAGGGTGCATTGTAGTCATTCAGTTACATCCTCTGAGTGTTTTTGTCTTTTTGACAGAACAAACAGATTTCAAAGTATAACTTTGTTCTCTGTGTTGTTTAAAAACTTTCAGGCAGAATTCAGAGCTCAGTCTGAATTTTCTTTGTGTGCGTGTGTGTTTTAATTTCAATAGCTTTAGGGGTTCAAGTGCTTTTTAGTTACATAGATGAATGTTTCAGTGGAGAAGTCTGGGCTTTTGTGTACCCATCACCCGAATAGTGTACATTATACACAATAGATAATTTTTCTTCCCTCACCCCTCTCTCACCCTCTGGCCTTCTGAGTTTCCGATGTCTATTATTCTGCATACTCATAGCTTAACTCCCACTTACAAGTAAGAACATGCAATATTTGGTTTTCCTTTCCTGAGATACTTCACATAGGATAATGGCCTCCAATTCCATCCAAGTGGTTGCAATAACATTATTTCATTCTTTTTTATGGCCAAGTAGTATTCCACAGTATGCATATACACCACATTTTCTTTATCCATTCATTAGCTGATGGACACTTAGGTTGATTCCATATCTTTGCAATTGTGAATTGTGCTGCAATAAACATACTAGTGCAAGTGTCTTTTCGATATAATCACTTCTTTTCCTTTGGGTATACCCAATAGGATTGTTGGATTGAATGGTAAGTATACTTTTAGATCTTTGAGAAGTCTCTATACTGTTTTCTGTAGTGGATGTACTAATTTACAACCAATAGGCAACATTTGTTGAGCCCTTAGTTTATAGGCCTGCCACTCTGCTAAGATATTTGCATATATCATCTCAATAATAACAACAATCATGTGATGAAAGCCAGTACAGCATTATCTTCATTTTACAGGTAAAGAAATTAAGACTTCCCCATGCCCACACAACTGGGGAGCCAATCTGTTGCCAGAGCCTTGTTTTTAACCATGTTTTTAATTGAGCAATTTCTTTCCTATTTCTCCTTCTTTGATTGTTTAGCAATAAGTGAGTTGAATCGCCATTTTATTAATATATCCCTAATCAACTTCCATGTGTTAAATTGCATGCTTTTTTCAAATTGCAGTTTTATCATTTCTTGTGTCATTTTTAACTGACTTTAAATATAGAGTATACATTTAAAATAACAATAATGAAGATTTTTTTAAATTTAAAGTCTGTAATAAAACTATCTTTTCAGATATAACATTTTTTTAAGCACAAAGTGTCTACCTTAGCTGTCACCAATCTGTTATTTTAATGGAATATGGTCCCTTTTTTAATCCAGAAGAAAAGCAATGTTTTTGAATTTTTTATCATTATTATAAAAGTGATGCATCTTATTTAAAATATTCAGTAAATGCATTCCAGAGACAAGTCAGGGCTATGGGGATATAAATTTGTGGATTATCAGTAGGTAAATGGTATTTAAACAATATAACTGGAGTAGATTATTTTGCAATGCAGTGTACCTAGAAAACAGATAATGTTCAAGGACAACCCTGGGACTTGCTGGCAGTTAGGCTGAGAAGGAAAGCCAAGCAATGGAGAGAAGCCAAAGGAAGAAGGAATTTCAGGGAGACTAACAATACTGCAGAGAAGTAAGGTAAGAATTAAGAAACAACCAGTGGATTTAGTAATGTGGAGGTTGCTGGTGACCTCAAGAAGGGCAGTTTGGGTGCAGCAGGAGAGACAAATACCTAATTAGAATGTGTTCAAGAGGAAATAAGAGAAATTAGAAATTGAGATTACAGATAACTCTTTCAAAGCGAGCTTGCTATAAAAGGAAGGAGAGAAATTAATTATTAATAGTAGTTTGAGGAGGAATTAGGGTCAAGGAAAAGGGTTTTTGTTTTCTTAAGATGAGAGAAATAGTAGCAATTTGTTTGCTAAAGAGAATAATCCAATGAAGTGGAGAGAAATTGTTGATGTCAGGAAGAGGTGACTGAATTGCTGGAGCATTGTCCTTGAATAAGAGGTTACAAAGTCCGTGTCACAAATGGAAGAGTTGACTTTACTGGAGCACAGACAGTTCATCATAAAACAGGAGAGAAGGTGGAGTCTGGGACCAATAGTGATGCAGGTGGAAAGATGTCAGCAGTGAAGGGAATCTGTGGAAGTCCTTGTCTCGCTGGTTTAGTAATTTGTTTTAATTTCTTCTCTTCCAGTTTAAGAATTTAATAAAAGCTTTTTTCAAATTGTATAGTTTATTTTAACCCTACTTATAGAAATATTAAACCTTGATATGAAATATATCATCAGCTTCTCTAAGTTATAAACTTTGGGGAATTTAAACTCCCAGAAATACCAGATTTTCTACTTCAATCCCTTTGATTCCAATTTCCTTTAATATGTTCACCCAATTTTAACTTTCTAAAACCTTATTCTGCAGTTTTCTTCCTGATGTGTTGTAACTGTGAGAAAGTCCATTTTATTTCTCTGAGCTTTCACATTTAACTTGAGAAAACTCTGTTTTTCAGATATTTAACCAGTTTCTAAATTACTTAACCAGGTGCCAGCATACTACATTTAATGTACCAAGTAATGATTACTGATTGCTGGTCAATCCATATTCTAATTGCTTTTCCCCTCAAGGTATTGTTCTCTTGGGGAAAATTGTCAGCTGTTCAATGTTTTGAGACCAGAAACATTTAAAAATGCATTAAAACTTAAACTTGGAGCTTGGTAGAAACACATTTATCTGGCCTTACCACTGGGTTCTAATCACTTGTTTCATGTAATGAATATGACTTCATTTTGTATTAAAGTCTCTTTTCTCAGACAGATGGATATAACCATTTTCTGAAATTATTGCCACAATAACTGCTAATAATGTCATAATTACGTCCTTGCATTTATATGCATGTGTCAATTGTACCCAGTCAAAATATTCCCATGGAAAATAAGCATTATTAATATGAAATATCAACATATTTTTGTTAGTAGTTGTAATTTGAAGGAATCAATGTAACTGTCTTTATTGTCCAAAAATGCTAATATAACTAATCTGAATTATTAATAGTAATCTGAGAGTGACTAACAGGAGAGAGAAAAAAGGAGACAGAAGAAAAGTGACCTCTTAGAGGCTACTGTATTTACTGTTCTTAATGGCAGATTTGTCATAGTCAAAGCTTATTTTGTTCAGGAATCTAGATAAAGGAAATAATCTCTTAAAGTGGTAACTTCTAGGTTATGAACACTTTTAAGTGTCTGACCATTTTGGGTCTACAATAGTTTATAAATAAAAATGTCACAACATTTTGCGAAGTATGTATTAAGAAATATATCAAAGTAACTTAATCACCATTATTAACAGCCAGCTTTTAGTTTTGTAGTTTGTATTTTATTCCTGTTCTCAATGTTTCTTTTTTCTTTCTTCTTCTCTGTTTGACCTAGTAGCTCCTCAACTGAAAATGGAAAAAAGTGACTTATTTCTTCACAGTTATTATATGTATTAAGTTCACATTTGAGGGTGATTCAAAAATTATATGATGTAAAAAATGTACAGTTGGCCCTCTGTATTCACAGGTTCCACATCCATGGATTCAACCAGCCCTGGATCAAAAATATTTTAAAAACAAATTGTGTCTAAACTAAACATGTACAGACCTTTTTTGTTGTCATTATCCTTTAAACAATATAAAAACTCTGTACATAGCATTTACATTGTGTTAGGTATTATAAGAAATCTAGAAATGAACTAAAATATATGGGAAGATGAGCATAGTTCGTATGTAAATACTATGCCATTTTATGTCAGGGACCTGAGTACCCTCAGATTTTGTTATCCAAGGGAGGTCTTAGAACCAATCTTCCATGGATACTGAAACACAGCTGTATAGTCTTAGTAAATAACAACAGTAAATGAGAAAAAATAAAACATTGTGGATATAGTTCAATATAATGAAATAGAATTGTTCATTATTAAAGACCTACTTAGTAATATTAGCACAGGGAAAAGTGTTGCATTTTAAACTATGAAATACTGAATTTGAGAAATGTAATAGTCTCATTTACCGTAACAATTAGTAATATACTTCCCTATATTCCTAATCTACTAGTTCTTCTCTGCACTCTGTAATTCAATGGGCAGTGTTTGCTCTTAAAATTTTATGTTCAGCCATAGGACTAAAATAATGAAAGGAAACACTAAAATGCTTATTTCAACAATATTTTCATGCTTATAAATTTTCAAGTTTCTTGAAGTTGCCTTCAGAAGCAGTTTACAAAACACACAAGAAGACCCATTTACTTCATAGTTTTCCCTCATTGATCTGAAATGGTTTTATGAGGATCCTTTTTTATCAAGCCTCACTCCAAAGGGCTGTGGATTGTTTCTAATGTCAAATCTACTTTCAAGGGAAAAAAATTTTGCCACCGTTGAAAACAAAGATGCTGCAGGCCCTGAAGGCAATTATAGAAAAATTGGCAGATTGTTCTGAGCAGAATCGGAGGGGCACCATGGGAGTAATAAGTGTGTAACTTCCCACAGAAACTTTTGAAGAGGTTTGTGGTTAATTAGGGTCCTCGTGTGTTTGAAAATTCATTGCTGCTCTCTTGTCATGAGTCAAGAAAGTAGGTGATTTTGGTTTTTTATTTTTAATCCCTATTTTTTGCTGGTCTTTTTTCCTTGGGGTAAGGACTATGCCGTATTCCTTTTTGAATGCCCAACCCCTCACACACTATTTGGCACAGTGTAAGGGCCTAGTAAATGATGGTAAAATAAATTTCTATTTTCTTGGCTGTGAGAGTGGGAGGAAAAAACAGCCCATTTTTATTTAATAATCACCTTTACTCAGGCGTCTCCTATCTTACCAATGCAATGGCTAGGAATTCATTCTTTCTTTCCACATTTTTTGAGAACTGAGGGTGCAGCTATTCAAAAAATGGACAAAACCGCAGCCCTCCTCGAGGTTATATTCTACTGAAGGAAGAAGATAATAAACTAAATAAATAAAATACAGTCATGCATTACTTAATGACAAGAATACGTTCTGAGAAACACATTGTTAGGTGATAACATTTGTTGGGCAAGCATTATAGAGTGTACTTACGCAAACCTATACAGTATAGGCTGCTATACACCTAGGCCATAGGGTATAGCCTATTGCTCCGAGGCTACAAACCTGTACAGGATGTTATTTTACTGAATACTGTAGGCAATTGTAAGGTACTTACAATGGTAAGTATTTGTGTATCTAAACATAGAAAAAGTATAGTAAAAATGTAGTATTGTAATCTTACGGGACTATTCCGTTGTTGAATGAAAGGTCGTTATGCAGCACGTGACTATATATTTAGGTCATTAAATATGAAATGTCCAATTTCAAATCAAAAGTTTAGTGTGTTGTATCTCAAACAAGAAGCAGTACAATTAATCAAAGTATGTGCCCAAATATCAACACAATTTTGCCATCTTAGCAGTAGCTTGTTTATGCCAGCAGCGAAGAAGCCTAGAGAGAATGTGGTGATGAAATTGTGAAAGGCATTTTCCACAGCTTGTTGAGAATTTAATATTTTTCCTTGCAAGAAGTGGTCCAAAGCCTGGAAGAAGTGGTAGTCAGCTGGTGCAATGTCTGGTGAATACAGTGGATGACAGAGAGTTTCCAAGTCCAGTCTCTGTAGTTTGAGCAGCGTTTGTGCGACATGTGGTCCAGTGCTGTCTTGCAAGAAGATTCACCTGTCTATAGTGACCAGTCTCAGCTGCGTAATCACAAGCATCCTCATCACTTAGTCCAGTTGGTTGAAGTGTACATCTGCTGTAATTGATTGGCCGGGTTTCGTGAAGGTATGGTGGATAATACCAGTGTTAGGTCACCAAACAGACACCATTAGCTTTTTTGGATGAATATTTGGTTTTGCACTGTGTTTTGGCACTTAATCTTTATCCAGCCATTGTGCCAAACACTTGCGATTGTCAAGAAGAATCCATTTTTCATCACATGTAACAATATGGTATAGAAATGGTTTACCTTTCTGTCATGACAACAAAGAAAGGCAAGCTTCAAGACGATTTCTCTTCTAATGCTCATTTAATTCATGCAGTACCCATATATCCAGCTTCTTTACCCTGTCAGTTTGTTTCAAATGGTCCAAAATTGTTGGAATAGTAACATCAAACCTGGCTGCTAATTCACGCATAGGTTGAGATGGATTAGCTTCTACAGCTTTCAGCTCATCATTATCCAACTTGTTCTTAGGTAGCCAAAGCGGCTTATTTTCAAGACTTAAATCACTAGAATGGAACTTCTCAAACCATCAACTTACTGTGCATTCATTAGCCACATCCTTCCCCAACACTTCCTTGATATTTCAAGCTGTCTGTGCTACACTGGTTCCACGACGGAACTCATATTCAACAAAAATAACACGAATTTGACTTTTCCATGGTTTCACAAAAATTGCTCTAAAAAAATTTTGAAAGATAATCACAATCCAAACTGCATTTGAAAGAATGAAGATGTGCCTTCACAATAAAAATAAAATAAGACATGTCAAAGTGAAATGTCAGAGATATCAGCTGTCATACTTAGTACTTAAGGAAATTGGACATTTCATACTTAATCACCTAAATAGTATGTTAGATGGTGGGTAAAGAATGCAAAGAAGAAGAAAAAACACTAAAGCAAGCTTCTGCCTCTGTGTGGGAGTGGACCTGGTAGCAGATCAACATTCCTGCCAAGAGAAACTGAGATGCCAGATAAAACACAAAAATCATCTGAGAGCTGTGAAAGCAATGAGAACAAGAGGAACAAAAATTTTGGAGAGTAGTCTATCTTTCAGTGGGATGGATACCTGCAGCTGCCAAGGCAAGAGGCTGAGAATCTGAGTTTGGCCCCAGGCAGAGGACTACTGCTTTGGGGCGGAGAGGCCAGCCAAGTTTTGGCAGTTGTGTGGGGCTAGTCTACCAAAAAGGGAAACTTGAAAGGCTTCAGCACAGTTTCCCCTTTTCATAAAGCTGAATTCTGAAGCTGTGGATGGTGAGGAGTTGCACAAGAATCTAAAAATCTAAGCAGAAAACCTCTTGTTGCTGAGGAAATGACAATCTGCCAGACAATCAGTTGAAAACCCTGGAGGCCTATGCCCTAGGAAACAGGGCAAATCAAAGTAGACTGAGTCTTACTAAAACTGTAACTTAGCCTAGTATTATCTCAGTTACTGATTGGATTAAGTCATTCACCTTTTCTTCCTACTAGAGGATAGTGAATCTTCTGGTAGAAGATAATATCATTTGGGGCCTCCTAGGTTTTTGGGGTTTTTTTGGTTTTTTAAATATATATCCAATGTACAGATTTCAATAAAACATTGCTAGGCATGTCAAGAGATAGGACATACGAACACACACAAGAAATAGGTGTGTAGATGATCTAGATATATTAGGCAAGGACTTTGAGATGAATATATTCTAGAAACTAAAGAAAAGATAAAATAGGTAAAAAACAAGGAATGCTTCACCAGAGAATTAGAATCTATAAAAAGAATCACATGGAAATTCTAGAATTGAGAAATACAGAATAAGAAATTAAGAATTCAGTGATGGGTAAAATATCAATTTAGACATGCTAGATACAGAATTGGTGAACTGAAAGATCATTAGAAAATATCCAATCAGAAGCAGAGGGGGAAAGAAAGAAATATTATATATAGAAGAAAAGTGTAATAGACATGAAATACAAGAAAAAGGTTAAACATAGCACTGTCCAATAGATTTATAATGTGGGATACATGTAACTTAAGCAGATAAAGTTAATTTTAATAACTTATGTAACCCAATATATTCAAAGTATTATTTCAGCATGTAATTAATATGAAAATATCATTAATCAGATACTTTGCTTTCTTTTTTTTATGCAAAGAGCTCTAAATCAATGTGTATTTTGCACTTCGCTACATCTGAGGTTGGACTAGCCATGTCAAGTACTCTGTAGTCACATGTGGCTATGGCTGCCACAGTGGACAGCTCAGATTTACACGTATATAATTAGATCCCAGAAGAAAAAGAGAGAAGAAAGGATAACAATATTTTTTAAAAGATTGGGAAATGGGATAGAGAGTGCTGAATATTAGTAGTGGCAGGCATGAGGGAGCAAGTAGTTTTAAATGAAGAGATGAGGGAGGGCCCCTCCACAGGGCAGTGCTTGAGGATAGCCATGAAGGAGATGGGGGAGCGAGTGTGCCTTGAAGATGAGTGAGGGAAGGTGTTTGAAGACAGGGACCTGAGGCAGGAGTATGCCAGTATTTTTAAAAATTAGCAAGGAGGCAAATATGGTAGAGGAATTGATTGGGAGACTAGGAGATTAGGTCAGAAAACCAAAGAGGGGACAGATCATATAAAGCCTTGATAGACTTTTTGAAATTTATTAAGAGGTAAAGAATATATATGTATATTTTCATGTTTTGTTTACTTCATATTAAGATGGGGAACTCAGGGCTTCCAAATTAGCTTTTGCTTTTGTACTGTTGTTAATTTAAAAAATACTAAGAGAGGCTGGTAATGTTGTGTAATGCCTTTGTGAGTGGCTGCTTGATATGCAGTGTAAAAGGTCAGGGAAGGGGGGTGTGTGTGTTGAGGCTGGTTTTCAGAACTCCTTTTTCCTTAATCCCTAGGACATGATCAAACTCTGTTAGCATAAAATATTTTAAATAACATCTTTTCCACATTGTGAATGAGGAAGAAGATCAATACAGTTTATTCACTTTTCAAATTTCTCACATTTTGGATTTTTTAAAGATTGAAAATAACTATATTCAATTAGTAAGGTAAGCATGGATTTTTTTTTTTTTAATGACAAGTAGCTCAGTCTTCATTATATTGTATGTTAGGCAATAAGAAGACATCTAGTTAGAAAGATAAGGCATTTTCTCATATGACAAATGAAGATTTTAAAACTGAGGATGCTTGGGTGTTATATATCATCTTCCTGCTCAAAGGTATGAAAATGCAATTCCTATAGCCAAGATTACAAAATAAATGATAAATCTTTATTCTTTGAGGTTGGATGAGATGTTTAATTATGGTAAAGGAACGATTTTTGAAAAGGAAAACAAACGGTAAGAAGAAAAGGTTGAGAAGTTTAAGGAATAGGTTTCTTCAGGGATTGATATTAGCTCTAGGCTTACTTAACACTTTTACAAATAATCTGCAGAAAGGCAGTACTCAGTCAAATATCAGAGGTTTTAGAGAACGCTAAACTTTCTAGTGGGAAAGAATCAATAAATTGGTGAGCATCCTCAGGGAAGACCTTGCAGATCAGATCTGTGCAGGTGGGCAGATGACTGTTGAAGTGGGCAAGAGTAATGTATGGCTGGTCGTTGAAAGTTCACTGTGTGTGTGTGTGTGTGTCTATGACTTTAAAGCAATGGCTTTTAACCTTTTTGAAAGGTATCCTGATTCCTTTGAGAATCTAATCAAAGTTATAAGCCTTTTCCCTAGGAAAAAAGCTCTAACCCCCACAATAGGAAGCCATGCTTCAAGGTGGTCTTAAATTAGCTAAAAAGTTCAGAAATAATTTTCTTTAATCCATTCATTCAGTGAGCAAACAAATATTTATTGAGCTTCAGCTATAAACTCGGGTCTATATTAAGTACTGGGAATATTGAGAGACCAAGAAAAAGTTAGCCTCTGACCTCAAATTGACCTAGGTTACAATCTGAGGAAGGAGAAAGGTAATCAGGCATGTGTGCTATAATGTGAAAACCATTCCCCCTCCTGTGCTAACGTGCTGTGGATATCTCTGGAGGGGCACCTGATTCAGACTATAGAGGGAAGCAAGGATTTCAGAGATGGCTTATAAGGGAATGTCTAATTTACATCTGATGATTACCTGCAGTCAAATTACAAAAAAAGTCAAAGACACAGACCTTTATTATATGCTATTGTGAACATTTAGTATCTGTGGGCTTGATATACCTAGAGATAGGTACAATGACATAAAGCAACTAAAATTAACAGGATAAGAGCAATTTCTAAATTAACTTTTTGGATTCAAAGGCAGAGGCTGGGAGAGAGTATTATAAAATATGCATATATACATATGTATATATACATACAGAGAGTTGATGTTGTGTTGGTAAAGATTTATTTATCGGATCTCCAAATGTTAAAATAAAAGATAAATATCCTTGAATCTTGATCTGGGTAACTGTCTTTACTAAGTAAATAAACTTCTGGACTCATTATCTTACAGATGGTACTAAGAGGAAATATTAATGGAAATGAAGATTTTTGATAAATTTCAGAAATACCAAGAGTACTAGAATCTATTTAACATTTACAATTGATTTGACAAAGATAACCAAGCAATCTTTATTAGCCAGGGCAATTAAGACTTATTGTCATAGCAGACAAACCCTGGAATCTCAATGGCTTAACATAATAAATGTTTATTGGCCGGGCGTGATGGCTCACGCCTGTAATCCTAGCACTCTGGGCAGCCAAGGCGGGCGGATCGCTCAAGGTCAGGAGTTTGAGACCAGCCTGAGCAAGAGCGAGACCCCATCTCTACTAAAAATAGAAAGAAATTAATTGGCCAACTAAAAATATATAGAAAAAAATTAGCCAGGCATGGTGGCCCATGCCTGTAGTCCCAGCTACTCAGGAGGCTGAGGCAGA
>CAUYRT010075690.1:0-64310 GCA_963574885.1 Lepilemur ruficaudatus
AATGACTTAGGGATTAATTATATAAGCAATGCAAACAACTTTTATGGAGAGAAATTGAAAGCTGTGTTAGAGGACACTGGAAAATCACCATATAAAGGGAGACACATGTCATGCTCAGGAAGAGATGGCATCACTGTAAAGATGTTTATATTCCCAAATTAACCTATACATTTACTGTAACCCAAAAAGGAATTTTTAGGAAATACCAAATTGCATCAAAAGTAGAAAACAGAACAACATATATATGAAAACGCCGTTTATATTAATTTTACAAGCACAAAAATACTTTTTCTTCAAGAATACATAGGTAAGAAAAGAGGTGTGGAAAGAGGTATATTACATACATGAGACGGTATGTTCACAGGGATATTTGATTGGGATGCAGAGCCTATTCCTGCTTCCCCTCTGGCCTTAAACTTTTTCCATATGACAATTAAGTGTTTTTGACTCATTCTGTGAGTGAAATAAGGGCAGAGGAAGAGCAGTTTTATCTACCTCGAGAAAACATAGTCATTGAATATACATAACAAGTGATATGGTTGTGTACTTGTCAACTTCTGTTTTCTTTAGAAGAGGCATACATCCCCATGTGGATAAATTCCATCTGAGCTATAAGCTGCATCATTTTTATATCCTCGAACCTCCTTCTTAACCTACAGATAATATCACCTCAAAAAAGGTCTGGCAAATGAAAATCTATCTTTTAATTTTTGACACAGATGAAACTCAACACAATTGTTTGTGAGGATAAAAAAAAAAACAAGAAATCATTAATTCAACCTAAGATCTTCAAGTGGAAGATGCCTCCAAAATTACTTATTTACAGGTTTTCTGTCTTTAAAAATACATTTTTTGGAAAAATAGAAAAACTGTAGATATTAATATTTCAATAGGGGAATAAAATTATAGCTACTGGCTAGCAAAAGGAAGCATATTACTTATATAGGGTATCATAAACCTTAGATCTGTTACCTATACATAACGAAGAGTTAAACATATCAATTCAGTGACCTCCAAAATAAAATTTAAATATATAGTCTTCATCATGAGGAGAAATCTCATTACTAGCTTGCATGTTCCTGTACTTAAGGAATAACAAAAGGTTTCCAGAAAATAACTTTGTTAAGGATTATTGGGCTTCTTATGTTTCAGGGGTTTTATTAGAATTTTCTGTTTTCCTGCTAATGGTGTTTTCCTCTTGTTTGACACTAACGTGTGTAAGTAAATCTGACCCTTGTATTTAGAAAGGCCGAAAGCATGGAAATGGGAATGGTGGTGTGTTTCTGATTAACAAAGGCACAACCCTGACTTTACAATTTGCCACTCGTCCAATTCCATGGTAGCTATAGTCAAAAATTATATCGTATGACTCAATGTCAGGGATCCTTAGGCCATGGTCATTCTAGAGGTCTTTGGTCCAACCCTCGTGCTCTCAATAGTGTGTTGTTCCACCTGAACATCCCAAGTATAGTCATCAGTGGTGAGAGTATTTATGGTTATCCTGAGTTTCAAGATAGAACAATTTGAAAATGTCAACATCTTACTCAGTTTTATAACATTAGACTATTCATGACTCTCTAAGTATTTTCCTCAATTATCTTGAGCAAGATCTGTTGAAATAAAGATGGAATTTAGCACGTTTGCCAAATGGTTATGTTTCCCAAGCCCACAAAATCTACATCAGTTTTTCCTGCTGTGGACTTAGCTGATAGCACTTCCTATTTCAACTTTTGTCTGTCAAAGAAGCCAGAGTAGAATGAAGGAGAAAAGGAAAAAGAGGGGAAATTAATAGTTGATCATCCCTAATATTTTCAATTAAATTTTTACTTTATTTTCATCAAAAAGGTAGCACTCTTCCTATTTGATAGATGATGAAATGGAGGCTCCCAAAGTCAACAGACATTGTCAACATCAGTCATCAAAAGACAGAGTTGGGGTTTGGTCTAGGTCTGAAGCTGTGGTGGTGCCACTGCCTCATTCTGAAAAAGAGAGATGAAGAAAGGAAAACCGATTCCCATGTTCTGAAATTTATATTTTAGAGAATAAAACACACACTCTTAGGGTCAACTCTGTGCAGTTCATCCTTCTTTCTCTTGCTGACTGAAGAATGCAAGACTTTGGAGAGAGCAGTGTGACAGGTCCCGAGTGCTGAAATGTCATTACGCTGCCACACTCTCAGCAAGCGCACTTCTGTCTGAATGGGACATAAGAACAAGGCGCTGAAGTTTGACCTGTGACCCCCGCAGAGAACTACGGAAATCTCACTTGTTGCAAATTCTTTCCATGATGGTTCTGAGCAGTTCAAATCATATGAAATGCCTGAGATGGTCACAAATTTTTGATAGATTACCAAAGAGAGAACTGTATTTCTTATTCACCTCTAGATGCATAAGTCTTTTCACTCTTGGAAAAATGTGGGGTCAGAATCTCAAACAGTTTCCTGACATTTCTGACATTTCAACAGGCTCACATACTCGTGCATGCCCAGATGTATCAGGGAGTGCCAGACACCTGCACTGGTCTTGAAGATGACTAATGTATTAATTAATAATAGATCAATCAATCTAATATACACCAGGATGACTTGTGTTTTAGGCAGTTGATAGGTTTTAAACACATTTCCTCTTTAAAAAATGAAACATGCATATTTCCCACATGAAACAGAAAATGTTTTCTGTAGTATAATTTTAAATGCTTATAAAGAATTTACAACAGTGCTTGCTGCATACTTAAAATAACAGTAACAGTCACCATTTATTTGGTGCGTAATAAGTACCAGGTACTGCATACATATTATCTCATTCCATGCGATGGGTATCACCATTCATTTTCACTGATGACACAACTGAGACTCCTTCAGTTTATAGGGTTAAGTGGCAAAGCTGGGAGCTTTCATTTATTCGACAACTGTTTTTGAATGTCTAGCAATAGGGATATGAATACTTGAACAATATGATGTGTTATATTCTTGTATAAAGTATAATATCCATGAATTATATACATTGTATTATATGTCAAAATGTTTTAGCCTGCTATATAGCATTATAAGCAATACACTTTGGGATCAGATTCAAGTAGTTTATTCAAGGGAATTTGGAGGCTCATTTTTATTCCCAAATAACCGGTTTATAATTTTTTATAGGACTCCTCTACTTCTGTTCTTTCCTGTGCTCCTTACCATTACCAACCTCTCTCTGGGACACTCTCCAGCTGTCTTCGATGACTTTAGGATTGGCTCCCAGCCCTCCCACCACGTGGTGCCTCCCTTCTTGATTATTCCAGATACATTCCAGTTTCCCACACTCTGGTCTCGCAGCCTCAACTTCCTCAGCACGGTGACTGGCAAACTGCAGTCCACTTCATAGGGGCCTGGTTATATGCGATTTTGTTAAGTTTCCAAGAAGTTTTTCAATTTCTAAATCTTAAATCCAGAGCTTTCTCTTCTGATGACATCTTTACGTGTCACGTTTCCTGTTGTCTTCTATCCACTCAGTTCTTATCACAACTGAGCAGCAGCAGCATTTGATTAATAAATGCTACTACTTGCTAGGGACTGGTCTAAGATCTTTACAGACTATCTTATTGCACCTTTGCGAAAACTTATCCTGTCCAGTTCAGAGCTGGAGAGAGAGCTAGGATTTTACCCAAGGTTTTTAAAACTCCAAATGTGCATTTCTTGTTCACGTATTTGTGACTCAGACTCCTCTTAATTCATGGACCTGTGCCTTCTTTGGCTTCCCTCCCCACCGGCAGGCATGGCCACTGTGTTCTTGCTGGCACTCCAGAGTTGCTTCCCTCTTTAACTTTCTGGTGACTACCCCATCGCTCCTTAGCTCAGAATAAATCCATCTTCTGCCTTCTCCACTTAGCACCTGGTAACCACTGCTGCACAATATTGATTTTCAGATTGCATTCAAGACCCAGGTTTTAAAAGGAATTTACTGGATTGGAAGACACATTCACAAAATATCAACAGAACATAGGCTACATTACATATAGTAGGGCTAAAAGTTCTTTTGGGAAATATTTATTATATATTAGGTTATTAAATTTATTAGGTTAATAACTTAGGTTGTTAAGAATGAAATGCCCAATTTCCTTAAGTATAATATGAAGTTTGACAGTGGATATCTCTGACATTTCACTTTGACACTTCTTGTTTCATTTTTATTGTGAGGGTACCTCCTCAGTCTTTCCAATGCAAGGTTTGGCTTGTGTGATTATCTTCCAAAATTTTTTTACAGCAATTTTCAAGAAACCATGGATACATAAAAAATTTGTGTTATTTTCAAATATGAGTTCCAATGTGGAACCAATGCAGAGCACATAGCTCAAAATAGCAAAGAAGTGTTTGGGAAGAATGTGCCTAATGAATGCACAGTACTTCAGTGATTTCAGAAGGTCCATTCTGGTGATTTTAATCTTGAAAATGAGCCACATGGGTGACCTGAGACCAAGGTGGATAATGATGAGCTGAAAGCTGTAGTGGAAGCGAATCCATCTCAACCTACACGTGAATTAGCAGCAAGGTTTGATGTTACTGTTGGAACAATATTGGACCATTTGAAACAAATGGACAAGGTAAAGAAGCTGGATAGATGGGTTCTGCATGAATTAAATGAGCATCAGAAGACAAATAATCTTGAAGCTTGCCTTTCTTTGCTGTCATGACATAAAGGCAAACCATTTCTTCACCGTATTGTTACTTGTGAGGAAAATGGCTTCCTTTCGGCAATCACAAGCATTTGGCACAATAGTTAGATAAAGATGAAGTGCCAAAACACAGCCCAAAACCAAATATTCATCAAAAAAAAAAACCCACAAAAAACTAAAGGTGTCTGTGTGGTGGTCCAGCACTGGTATTGTCCACTACAGCTTCCTGAAACCTGGTAAATTGATGACAGCGGATGTCTACTGCAACCAATCGGATGCAATGATGAGGATTGCTTGTGATTAAGCAGCCAAGACAGGTCAATCCTCTTGCAAGACGATGCTGGACCACGTGTCGCACAAAGAATGCTCTTCAAACTATAGAAGCTAGACTTGGAAACTCTCTGTCATCCACCATATTCACCAGACCTTGCACCAACTGACTACCATTTCTTCCAGGTTTTGGACTACTTCTTGCAAGGAAAAATATTCAGTTCTCAACAAGCTGTGGAAAATGCCTTTCATGACTTCATTACTTGCTCTCCAGGCTTCTTTGCTGCTGGCATAACCAAGCTACTGTTAAGAGGGCAAAACTGTGTCGATTAATTTAGGTGCATATGTTTTCTTAAATTTCAGAATATTACAGGGGTACAAACTGTAATATTGGTTTTGGTTATGTAAATTGGTTATGTAAATTGGTTGTGTAAATTGCTTTTGTATAGGTTGAGTCAAAGTTATAAGTGTGCCCATCCCCCAGATAGTGTGCATTGTACAAGTTAGCTATGAATTTACTGATCCCCTCCTCCCACCTCCCATCTGCTTGGTTTCTGATGAATCGCATTTCCATACGTGCACATAAGTGTTGATTGATTAGTTCCAATTTAATGGTGAGTACATGTGGTGTTTGTTTTTCCATTCTTGTGATACTTCACTTAGAAGAATAGTCTCCAGTTCCATCCAAGTTAATACAAAAGGTATTGCTTCACCATTTTTTTATGGCTGAGTAGTACTCTATGGTATACATATACCACATTTTATTAATCAACTTGATGGGCATTTGGGTTGTTTTCCACATCTTTGCAATTGTGAATTGTGCTGCTATAAACTTTTGAGTGTGGGTGTCTTTTTAATATAATTTTCTTTTTTTTTTCTTTGGGTAAATACTACTGTGGGATTGTTGGATCAAATGGTTGTTCTACTTTTAGTTCTCCATACTAATTTCCATATAGGTTGTACTAGTTTGCAGTCTCACTAGCAATGTAGGAATGTTCCTATCTCTCTGAATCCAGGCCAACATTTATTGTTTGGGGGCTTTTTGATAAAAGCCATTCTCAGCCGGGTGTGGTGGCTCACACCTGTAATCTCGCACTCTGGGAGGCTGAGGCGGGAGGATCGTTTGAGCTCAGGAGTTCGAGAGCAGCCTGAGCAAGAGTGAGACCCCCATCTCTACCAAAAATAGAAAAAATTAGCTGGGCAGGGTGGCACATGCCTATAATCCCAGCTACTAGGGAGGCTGAGGCAATAGGATAGCTTGAGCCCAGGAGTCTGAGGTTGCTGTGAGCTAGGCTGATGCCACAGCACTCTAGCTGGGGCAACATAGGGAGACTCTATCTCAAAAAAAAAAAAAAAAAAAAAGCCATTCTCACTGGAGTTAAGTGACATCTCATTGTGGTTTTGATTTGCATTTCCCTGATGATTAGAGATGTTGGGCATTTTTTCATATGTTTGTTGCCATTAGTCTGTCTTCATTTGAAAAGTTTCTGTCCATGTCTTTTGCCCGCTTTTTAATGGGGTTGTTTGATTTTTTTCTTGCCATGGTACATACTTTGATTAATTGTACTACTTCTTGTTTAAGATACAATGACCTACACTGCAGATTCAAAATTTGACATTGCATATTTAATGACAACATTTGTTTTACACATTTGGAAAACATAGTATGTAGGTATGTGTGGTGGTACCAGTGTATTTAATAGATTTATAGGTTAAAATTACATTTAAAATCAACTCCTTGTAGAAAGCTCTGTGACTGAGATTATAGGTCCCACTGTAACTTCTGAACATCACACTTTTACTTGGCACCTGTTTTCTTTACAGTGAGTTTACCAGCTCAACACCTATCTTTGTGGGTCTCAGTGGTCTCTATTTCCTTCAAGTCATATTTGATCCTCTTACACCAGCAAGAGGTCTTTCTCCTGCCTTGTTGAGACGCTCCTGCTACTTTTCTCTTCTGTATTTCATGATTTATTGGTCTCTTCTTTCTCCCTGAGTTTTGAATGCCACTGTTCAGAGACGAACAGTTTCTTATTATTTACATAATAAAATCCCTGCAGATGGGTTGGTCATCTTGGCCCCCAGGCTCCGCTGCCCGTCCATCAGGGCGTCATCCCTCCTGGCTCTGCCTACTGACCTTCTTGCCAATAGAATGGTGCTCAGTGCCACCTCTATTTGGAATGCTTTGTCCTCTCCTGTGTCACTTCTTCCTGGCTTAAATGCTATGCTGTGAAGGTCACCTTATCTCTTTCCTTACACCAGAAGCCATTTCTCTCCTCTTTGTATTTCTAGGGCCCTTTTGGTTTGTTTTAGCTCTCAAATACCACTTCCCAGCTTGCCATACAATTAAATTACATGCATCCCATCACATCAGCACTAGATAGAAATTCTTAGGAATATTCCAAGTCTTATTCCTCTTTGCAGCCACTATAGTGGCCGTGAGGAAATGCAATGCTCAACCTAGGGTCTTCTTGGGCTCGAGGAAACAGACTGGCTTGACTGCCATGTACTAGGCTCTCAGAGGGATACAAGCCAGGAAACAGATAGTGTTCAAGCAGAGCAGCATCAGGCATTTCTCTTTAATGGGACTAGTCCTTTCAGAAGTCCACCATCTGTCCGAAGGCTACTCTTTTTGAACCCTCAAGTGAGAGCTCAGATGTGAGGAAAGAAGACTTATCCCAGGCAAGTGCAAGAACTCTCCTGGGTTAGAAGCTCATATTGCAACTAGGAGCCGGTATTTCCTAGAACAGTTTCTAGTTTAGCACCCACCATCTCTGTAAAAGCCATGTGTCTCCTCTTCTAAGACTCACAAGTATGGGATACAACTATTCCTTTGTACTTCCTTTAGTTTGATACAATTCCCAGGTAGGGGTCACTTTCATCATAAACAATGTTACCTACTAATAGCTGACAGCCCAACTCTATCAGACATCCCAGAAGAATGGAGTTAGAAAGTTAATGCAATGCCAATGTGCCTGCAGAGAAAGAGGAAGGGTTTTGTCAGCCCCTTGACCACAGAAGAGAACTAATATCTATAGAGTATCCATTATGGTAAGTATTTTTCATAGATTGTCTCATTCTTTACTTAAAATAGTTCTAAAAACTATTCTTCATACATATTTTACAGATGAGGAAATTGAAGTCCAGAGAGGTACAATAACACCCAAGATTACATTTTAGAGCTAGTAGGTTATAGAAATTATCATTCATCTGGCTTCAAAGGTTGTACTTTTTTCCTATCCCTTGCTGATTAATTTGGTGTGAAAAGGCATGCAATAAATATTTGTTAACATTAACAATCTTTGACTTGCTTAATGCCAGCACTTGCATTATTTTGAATAGGTGGTTCCCCCTGCCCCCCAGTAAAAGGATTAATTTATCATGGAATGCTTATCTCTGAAATCTAGGGTAATTTAAACAGGATACGATGTCTATTTTCAAAATGGCTTCATGGCAAGTAAGTAACAGAACTAAAACTTTCCGTCAGTTTCTGTTGGTCAGGTCAATTACTCTGAGCCTCTGAGTTTCTTTGGAAAATAAAGGGATTAAATGTCATGATCTCCAAGGCCTTTCCCACCTTTAATATTCTGTAAAAAGAAAGTCTGATTATCTTTCTGCTGCACCTGGCAAGCCTAGGTGGCCAATTAGAAAGCAAGGATGAAAGTAGCTAAAATGTCCATTTTCTTTCCAGCTTTTATAATGAAGGATTCCAACAAGGAACTTCTTGTTTCTGGGTTAAGGCTGCAGTTTGAACAGAACATTTAACAGAGATGATTTTCAAAGTATGTGGTTTTGTGTGTCTAGGAAAAAAACCACACACTCCAAGAGTGAATCTGCCAGTGAAGCTCTCAGCGAGGCAGAGAACTGCGCTCTGGAACATGACCTGCATCGCGAGTGGGTATTTTAAGATCATCTAGTGTTCGTTTTGAAAGTGTATCACCTTCACTAAATAGAGAGCTTAGGGTTTATATTTATAAGTGAGAAAATGCATTTTATATGCAGATAGGATCAATTTTCTAAAGTAAATCCTACAAAGAAATTTCCATTCTTGTAAGTCCTCATCATCATCCTCTGTCAGAAGGTCATTCATCTAGTTATTTTAAATTGGTTGTGAAACACAAACATGCATTGAAAAACCTAGAAACAGGCTCTCTTGAATGCACTAGAGCAGTAAATATTAGTTTCAATTAAGCATGAATCTGAAAGATATTATTTCACTCTCTTAAACCTCAATGAGATTCACCATTAGAAAATACTCCTTTAATTTTTCATTTTACATTCTCATTCTAAAATTGTACCAAGGATGTAAATTTCTTTTAAAATCTATTCTTGGTTAATCAATTTAAGATTTTATACTCTTATAAATTGGTTAAAATTTTTAAAAATGGCAATTTGTTTTAATGCCCTCAATAGATAATAACATTGAATTTTTTTGGTATTTTTCACCATAAATTTAGCTTTTATAAATATTAGCAGTGTTGTGGAATAAAGTTTACCAAGATTTTCCTTTATGATATCTTTAATTGCTTCATGCATGGAAAAAGACTCCCCCAACCTGAGGCAGTATAGTCACCTATATTTTCTTGTATTCTGTTATTAAAAAAAAAAAAAAAACACTTAGCACTCCGTTAATGATCCATACAATTTAATATATGGAAGTTTTCTAAAAATGATTTTGGCTGATTAACTTTCTACCACACCACTATTCCAAACTTTATAAGCAGTAACTTTTGCTGTTTCAGACATTTATGTATAGACATCTGTTGTTGACCTAGGTCCTGATCAATCTACCTGTATAATTGACACTCTGCTGTCAATGGGAATGCCAGCAAAGATTATTGAATATGCAAATAACAAATCAATATCTGACATTGTGGCAAGCTCAGATTTGACTATATGTTAATTCAATACAAATTTACTTAAGTTCCTGCCGTGTGAATATACTAAAATCTTGCAAGGTGATGCAAAAATGGCCAATATGAGTAAGACACAGTGCTTGCTCTTAAGATATTTCCTAAATATCTTGCTGTATTTCTCTTCTCAAGTTTAGAGTACCAAAAATAGTTCTGACCAAGGAATCTCCAGGTGTTCACTCTAACTGAGGACTACAGTCTCTGGTTGTTCAGGTTAGTGACTGCAAACTCTCCCTTGTGAGATCCAGTATAATATTAATTACAGCCAATGCAAACACCACTGCCTCAATTGTTTCCAAAAAGCAAAGGTATAAGAGATACAAAGCCTCATTATTTAAATGATGATGCATTTTTAAAAGTTGAAGTCATGTAAAGCTGCCAGTATTGGGCCCACATTCAGAGTCTCTGGACTTGGCAAGAGAAGTCATTAGTTCTGGGTATTCACTGTATTCTAGACCCTTTGCTGGTTGCTGGAGAGAGATATTCATCAGATACAGAGTCAGAACTTGAGGAATCTTCTTGCAATACATGGAGCAAGGATTTGAGCAACTCCGGAGGATCCCTCCCGGTGTTCATTTAGGACAGAAAAATAAATACTAAGCTAATTTGAACTAGGAAATACTGATTCCCATGAAATTCATTTACCCTGCACTATTTGAGGCAATAGTCATCATTAATTGAAGGATGGGATGATTCTTTGTTTGTCATCCCATGAAGTCTTATTGTCTATGGGTTTCTGAGAGAAGAGTAAGTAAAATTTGAACAAGCTTCTGGAAAATTATGAAGCATTTGGTGCTTGTATTGTTTAATTTTTTTAGAAAACTGGCTAAATATTCACTTTGCCAGTACCTGGTACTCAATAGGTTTTTAAAATCATATTATTCATGAGATAGGTATCTCAATTTCTTAATCATTTAATAAACTATAACTCTTTGCAATGTATATCCTGTTGGATTCGGAGGTTTTATATAGCATAAGTTCTTTATAAAGTTTGTAAAACTTGAGAAATAATTATTTCAAATAGTTTTAAGGATAACAATGATAACTCAAAATATACAAATATTGGATTTTAATTTGGTTTTATTTTACATTTAATCAATGTAGTGTAAGAATCATTAATGCATTTATATCAAATTTCAGTTTACTACTGTTTGACCATCTGTTAAATGTCTATTTGATGTATAGCTTTTCCCGAGTTCATCATTTAAGAACATCTCCACATTAAAATCTTACAAATGACAATTAGACCATGACTGAATGAAGTTTACCGTGGAAATCTGGATATTTGGATACTGGTGCTGGACAGTGAAATGGAAGCCTTCTGCAATATGTTTCTGGCCTATTCTCTGGGTTCATAGTGGGAACCAACACCTTGGAAACTACAATTAAACAAAACAGGGCTAAAATATTTCACCAAAAGAGTATGATTACATATGATCAAATGGAGCCTCACAACTGGCTAGTTTACAGCTTTGAGAAACCATTTCAACGCAGATGAATAAAATACTGTTAGCATTGCCGAACATTTCTGGCCCATTTACCCTTGAATGTATCATTACCATCAAAGGATATTTATTAAGGGCTGTACATACATGAGAGGACACTCAGTATTTTGCACAGCCTATGGAGAGACCCATTGGAGGTATTTTCTTGTAACTACTGCCCTCGGGGACTTTGGTTTATGTTATGTTTAGCCAGTGTCTTACTGTTTGAATTTTTAGTAATGACCGTAATTATTGTTTCCTCTAAATGTTGCCCATGAGCCATGCTTTGCTTGCTAGAAAATTTTCCTAAACTTACTACATTAATGATTCAATGAGATACTTACTAATGTTTTTCCCCCAAATAATACATCTATGAAAGATATCTTTTAATTTTGTGTCGGGTCTCCTATCCAAATTTTCATAGCCTCTATGCTTCTGTCTCTGAAGTGATTTCCTGCCTACTCAGTCCTCCTCCACCATCCTGACTCAAGAAACAGTCACAGAGGCATTCCGAGATTGAGAATCTCGAGTCGGACAGAGCTTTGATTTATGTTTAATCTCCTCAGCAGAAGTGAAAAGACACTTTTTACATCTGTTTCTAAAACCCCGAGTGTAATTACTCATTAAAGACTTTGCATGTAGGGTAGGTTTAGCAGTTATAATTTTTACTCCATAAAAACACATAGGGTTCAAGTAATGCTACATCATTTACTCTCTTCTCTTCCTCCTCCTCCTCCTCCTCCTCCTCCTCCTTCTTCTCATATGAAATGTGCCTCTGAGTTCTCATTCCTTTGGCTTAAACAAAATTTATCCTCATTTGTTTGGCGGGTTCCTTCTTTTTCCTGTTCCCCTTGTGCAGTCCCAGGGACTATTTTGACAAACTCTGGTCTCTGGGTCACAGTGTACCCTGCTATTTGAATGTCTATTCCAGGCATCGTCCATTGATGGTGGGCACAGCAGGCTCAGAGCCTAAGTCCCCAGGGTGTAGCTTTCCTAAGACACAGCCTGAAGCCATTACCTGGGGTCCCACCACTACCTGGAGCACAGTTAGGGCAAATGGGCCACGACTCTGAGGTTCTATGTTAATTCTTCTCAAATTTGGGTGTGACAACTCAAACTTTCTTATGCTATAGGCCCTTTTTTTCACCTCTTCCTCTTGTAGATAATTCACTTCATCTCCCCTCAATGGGCCCTTCAATACCCAGTATCATCCCACATTCTGGATTTGAGGGTTGGAGAAATACGCTCAGCCAATTTGTTTTTAGTTTGTTTTTTTCTTACTTGCACCTTGGTGAACAGCCCTGTTCAAAACAACTTCATGCGAAGCGTGCCAGTTCCCTTCAGACCTAAGACTCAGCAGCCACCCAGCCTCACACCCCCGTGCTGAACCCTTTGGTGCATAGTTTCCCTCTGCTTTATCTTTCTTAAGGCTTCAGAAAAAATCTTTTTCTCTGCACTCCTTTCCTCCATTTTTAATGACCTACATCTTGTTCCTTCTTTAATTATCCCTCAAAATAAGTGACTTTCAAGTCACATATACCAAAATTGAAATACTTGCAGTTGCTCAGAAAGTAAACAGAAGTAGATATGCATATACTCGGCCTGTCAAAAGAGGGTGTGTGTGTGTGTGTGTGTGTGTGTTCATGCATTGATTAAACAAACATTAATTGAGTATCTACACTGTGCCAAGAGGTTTTCTAATCTCTGGGAATAGATGAGTGAATAAGATAGTGTCCCTGCCATCAAGGAATTTACAGTGCTTTGGAGAGACCAAGGACAAGGAGATGGGCAATTAATGACACTGGCTTCCCCGTGGCAGAGGGCAGAGACAAGTAGGGGTGCCAGTGGAGTCTTTGGGGTGAGCCTCTCTTCTGGCCTAGGGGCAATTCCAGAAGACTTTCAGAAGGAAATCAAGTCTAAGGTATACTCCAAAGGACCCCAGTGAGAGAGGAATGGTGGTAGGAAGTGTATATCAGCAGAGCCAAGAACATGTGGCAAGGTCAACAGAGGAGAAAACAAGTATCCTTTCAGAAAACTCTAAGCCCTGCCCTCTGGCTGGAACACATTTTGCTGTGATACCAAAGGGCAAGGCCGGGGAGGAGGGAAGTTCCTCTAACCACTTAAAACTGTGGTCCCAAACCTGTTAGGAACCGAGCTGCACAGCAGAAGGTGAGTGGCAGGTGAGCCAGCGAAGCTCCATCTGTATTTACAGCTGCTCCCCATCACTTGCGTCACTGCATAAGCTCCACCGCCCATCAGATCAGCAGCAGCATTAGATTCTCATAGGAGCAGGAACCCTACTGTCAACTGTGCATTGGTGGGATCTAGGTTGCGTGCCCCTTATAAGAATCTAACGCCTGATGATCTGAGGTGGAGCTGAGGCTGTGATGCTAGCACGGGGGAATAACTGCAAATGCAGATTATCATTAACAGAGAGATTTGACTGCACAATAAATACAATGCTCTTGAATCATCCCAAAACCATCCCGCCCCCCTTGGCCTCCGTGGAAAATTGTGTTCCATGAAACCAGTCCCTGGTGCCAAATAGGCTGGGGACCCCTGACTTACAAGAACCGAATACCCTATGACCTAAGAATTGTGGATTTAAAATCTACTCCTTGGTGCTAATTTCTTGCCTTCCTTTCTTTGGGTGAAGTCTCAGGTCAGTTCCACACTTTGTATTGGAAACTTTCAGGTAATAAGTCCTCTAGTCAGTTTTAGTCAAGAGACAGGTCCATTTTAGCAACCAAAATACCCAGTCCTGTGTAATAATCAGGGCTGTGAACTTCATTTGAAAGCTTTATCCCTCTCTGAGGAGTGGCTAGGGCTGGCACCAACAGTGGGAGAGGAGGGTGTGTTTCATAGCCTTAAGTTTCTCTTCTTTCTCCTCAGCCCTGCTGGCCTGGCTTTGCAGCCCAGCATGCAGGAATGCGGAGGTGGGTTTGTTTGCATAGCATCTGGTCAAAGCTGCTCTGCGCTTGGTGCATGCCTGGGGCTGGCTCCCCTCGGGGGTGCTGCTGGGCGTCCTTGGATTGCCTCACTGAGCACGTCCAACCACACCTCGTGGCCACGGACAAAGCATGTCCTAAAGTAGGCAATTGCCTCTTCCTTTTCAGTCAAACATCCTTCCTCTCCACCACTACAATCTTCCTAGAAACTCCTGAGTATGATTTCAAACTGGCTCCTGGCCAGCTCTTCCCCTCAAGTGGCACATCTGGTCAGCTCCACACAGCGAGCCACGCTGGCTCCACTCCTGTGCCCCAGCGGTGCCGCCGGTGCCCATGGAAGCCGAGTCTCTGTCCTGCTACCTCAGCCTGAGCCTCAGCCTCTTTCCCTGATGCTCAACATCAGGGCACTGTGTCTTGCAAAATTCAAGGGTCACATGCTAGCCAAGTGCCCTGTGTGGTCCCTTCAGTGTGAGGAGGTGGGGAATGCGCTTTCTCTTCCCAATGACAAGGAACAAAAATGCCACTCCAAGAAATTTCTCCAGAGAGGCCCTTTTTCTTTTCCAGGCCTCAAACATTTTTATACTCTTCATGTGGATGTGGAACTCAGATTCACAAAACTGGTTTAGGGGGTACCTTCTTTGTAAGTCTTCGCTCCTTAATTTAAAAGAGAGGAGAAATTTTCCCACCTATTCTTTTTTCCCCTTGGCCTTTTACAACCTCAATGAAAGCAAAACAGGAGACCTATTTTAATATCTTGTTACACACATTTACATGTATTTAACGAGTTTGGGCTTTATTTTGGTGAGGAAGGGATCCTTAGATCTGTTGGCTAGCCCTGAGTGTGTCATGAATCCTGGGTCCAGCAGGCATATCCTTGATACTCGCCCTTACTCCCCCTTCCCCGACCCCTCACAGCAGACATCCTTGAGAGCAAAGGGTGGACTCTGGTTGTTGGTGCCCCCGAATGCTGCCCCCCAAACAAGGGGCAGTGTCAGTTGAATGGTATCAGTCTGGGAGCTGGGATAAGGAAGGCAGGTGGAGGCTTCAACACAGCATGCCCACAGTCCTCCGAGCCTCACCTGATCACCTTTCTTTCTTCTCTTTATTACCCCGTCAGCTACACTGGGTCAGGCCCCGACTCAGCTACAGCTGGGGTGAGGATACAGGAACAGGTTGGGAGTTGGGTGAAGTTAGGCAGCGGCAGGCATTGTGTGGACCCTTAGATTCTTCTGGGTTCTTGGCTCAGCTTTTTCAGCTACTCCCTGCACGTTCTCTGGATAGACAACCTGTGTAAAACCCCCTCTCGTTTCCTGCCCTGGGAACCATGAGACACAGCTGCCCAGGGTGCTGCCAGCAGGGGAAGAGAGTGCCCTGGCAAGGCTGACGGTGCCCATCTCCTATCCTTCCTGGGCACGTCCCATCTAATCACGTTTCTCTCCATTGCTTTTTTTCCTGCTCCATCTTCAGTTTTCTTTTCTTCCACGTCTCTGTGTTTTTTTTGCAGTCATACCTCTACATTTGGCTTTCTAGACATTTTTTAAAAATTTACTTGTCTGTCTCTCCATTTTTTTTCTGCCTAGTTTGTTAGAGTCAGGATCTGAGTGTTTGTCTCTTGTCTTTTCATCTAATATATTCTTTTAAACAAGCAGAGATGGCTGGGCCTGAATTGGCCAAAGGGGCGATAAGGAACGGAAGGAAGAAGACAGGGCACCATTTCAATACTCAAGGAACAACTGGTTGAGCCACAGTCAGCCTGCCCTGGAAAACCATCTGGAAATCCCAGTCCCCAACTCTCTTGGCTGCCTCAGCCCCCTACGCCCCGCCCATCATCAGCTATGGGACGAGTGACATCTGAAGGACCGAGCTCCTTGTTCATCATCCTCACCATCTGGCTCTTTGTTCTCCAGCTGGGAACAGCAAGAAATCACCCACTGTCTTTTCTGGAGCCACACTGTTATTTGTAAATTCCCACCGGGTAATCCCTTAAAGGACACCTTGCACCCTGGCCTCCACCTCCTCTTCTGCAGTCCATCCTTCCCTTCTCAATAGGGCTTTTTTTTTTTTTTTCAATAGGGGAAAACAAATTCTCAATCGAATTTGAATTTTCCACAGTACCAAAAGTCTGGCATAAAATAAAGCTCAATAAATGTTTGTTAAATAAAGTGATTTTCATCTATGATATTAGATAAAGAATTCTAAAGTGTTTTCAGGTAGCTATTAAGTACGTCTGAGCGGAAAGCTGACGAAAATATGAAGGAAGCAGCAAAGGAAAGGAGAAAGTAGGTGAGTAGCGGGGCTGCTTCTTTAGGGCATTAACCTAAAGCTGGAGCATTTCTCCGAAAAGTCCCGAGCATGCTGTGGGTCACTCACACTGTGTCTGCGCCGTGATGTGCCCTACAAAGCAACGTGTCTCCAGTGATCAATGGATCAAGACAGATCCCAGCCGACTGAAAACCTGGGCCTAACTTACACACTGGGCCCTTGGATATCGACCTCAATGGTGATGGGACCATTTTTCGAGCAATGCAAAGTCTTTGGTGGCTCCCCTCTCCCCCACCCAAAGCTGGCCATGAGGAAATCTGGGTCAGGCTACCATTGAAGGCCTCTATAATTGGATTTAGCATCAAACGGTGTTCTAGTAAAATTCCCGACAAAGCAGACATCCTAGTGTGATGTGTATCAATATTATCAGTAGATGTTTGCTGAAACCGGGAGAGAGAGGCCTGGCTTCCTTAGCAGGCACAGCACAGGATGAGCACTTCACACGAGGCCAAAGGCCAGAGGTTGCAAATGATGGCACATTACTCCCTCACTGTGCCAAGGTGAGACACGCTCCCTGAAATCAAGAGCACCGATTACATCCCCTCTTGCCCTAACGTAGGGTAGAGAGGCAATGAGAGCCTCCAACACATACGAAGAATTGTCAGCACTGAGTTTGAATGATTTATTTCAAAAGTTGAAGAGATAAATTAACTGGGGAGTTTTCAGTGACCCCAAGTTATCTGACTTCATCCAACCACATTTTTTACCCCTTTGTTTTCATGTGTGCCAGGGGCTTGCTTACCTGAGTGTGGGGGTTTGTGATGATTGGAGGGGGGGTACATTTTCAGCCTGTAGGTATCTTTCTGGCCTCCAAACCAAAGGCCAGAATTCCTTCTTCCTTCCCTATTTCTTCCAGTGCTTCCCTCATCTGTCTTTTCTTTGCATTCCCTCTCCCTATTCTTTTCATGGGGCTTTCTTTTACGCCTTTGCCTTTTTGCTGAAGCTCTGAATGTGCGGGGAGGAGCCTGCAGTGCTGGGGTCCTGGCCTTGCTGGGACAGGGGATTGTAGGCTAGAGTCCAGCTGCTGCCCCTCGCCTCCCTCTGAACCCTTCCAGGTCTCTCATCTAGATAACCTTTGCGTCCACCTTCGGTCTATATGCTTCATTGTTGCTTTTACTTTTCTTTTTCACTCACTGCTCTGTGCTCTGGCTCTTCTCCTGGGGTAAGCTTCCAAATCTTTTGTTATTTTTCTTCTGTTATAACTTTTGTTATTTTATCTCTGTATCTTGTTCCTTTTTTACATCCCTATGTATCTCCCTGCATAGCTATCTGTCTCTCTACCTACCAGATTCTGTGGTGGGGACATTGTAGCTCGTCCATGTGTACTTTTCCTCTCACAGGAAGGACAGGACACAGGATGGCCAAGGTGGGAAAGCAGGGCTGGGTTGGACACCACCTAACTATGCCCAGGGTTCACTCCAGTGAAACAGCTTAAGGTCTAGGGGAGACAGAAACAAACTTGTTCCCTACAGGAGGTTTTCTATCCCTCTTGTCCCTTCTGGCCTTTCCTTTTCTTTGATCACTCTTCTTTCCCTTTTCCAATAGTCTTCATTTGGTGAACAGACCTGTTCATGAAACCAGATTCTGACACTCTCCCCACCTGGCTCTCTGCCTTCCAACTATGAACTCGGATTATATGGCTTCCCTTCCCAGCTGTGGGTCCCATTATTAAAACTATGTCCAGAAAGGTGGACACAGTCCAGGGAGTACCTGCTTTGTCAGAAGGCTTCTTCCCAGGAGCTCCTCATATCTAACTCTGGCCATTTACAGATTACAGGCTTCAGAAGTTTCTTCTATTTGCCATACAAGAGATTGACTCCCTTTGTTAACTTACAAACTCAAACTCACTTTTAATGTCTTGGAAGGTACTGAACACTATTTTATAAGATTAAGTGCTTTTAGAGGAAAAGACACTGTTTCTCATTCATTGCTATATCCCCAAGACTTGTTAGAGTATCTGACTTGCATACTTGAGTTTCCATGGATGTGTTCTGAATAACATTAAAATATTAATATCTAATTCTTAAGGTGTTTTATGCATATAAGTGACAAGGGAATATGCAGCATGCAGGAGTCCTGGAGGCAGAAATGGCAAAGAATTCAGGATGTAACGGCCTGGAGAAGGGTCTGGAGAAGGTAGAAATACAAATCCATGAGTTCTAGAAGGGACTGGGTATTAGTTTGTCAGGTTAGGCATAGCTTCAGTGTGTCAAAGCATTTGCAACTGAGGAACCTTCATAGATCCCAGGCAACTGGAATTCAGTGTTAGGGATGACAGGAACTCCTGGATCATGCCTTCCCAAGCCAAAACTATAGGTTGAGACAAATCTTATGCTCTTGGCAATCAATTTACAGCTTTAATAACTGCTTGTGAGAAAGAACAGAGTCCACAAATGCTCCCTTCAAAACAGGCATTCGCATTTGCAGTACAAGGTCACATTAGTCAGAGATGTGGGATTCCTAGAGAACCACCAAGAGGCTGGATGGTGCCTGAAGGCCCAGGTGGGAGTGAAGTCCTGCCACAAGAGCCAGTTGAAAGGGGTCAGCTGGCAATGAATTGGGGATGTCAAAGCCACAGACCAGGAAGAGAGAGAGTGATACCAAGAGCAAAGGGAAGGAAAAGGTGAAAGGGCGACTGTTGGTTACGGCCATCAGAGCAATGCACGCTTCCCAGCAACCTAATGTTGTCTTGTCATTCTTAAGGGAGCTCTAATAATAGGCCATTTGATAATTTCCTACTGCATGGAAATGGAACTACGCCCAAACTATAGTTGGAAAACCCTTCTTTGTCCCACCTTGGGGGTGACAGCCAGCCCTGCCTTCTGGTTGGATACACTTCCTTTACGGGAGTGAAGGGTACTCAAGGTTGGCCCTAATTACTATTGTTTCCCCTTGGGGCTATGAGGCTTCAGGCCCAAGTTCATCAATTTTGGGAATGCCTATTTTGAAGGGAGAATTTGTGGTTCTAGGTCTGTTTAATTCTCCTCAGTGCCCAATCTCGGGTATGGCCTGGCTGAGAACCAGACGAGGATGAAGACCTCAAGAGAACAGCCCAGAGGAAGGAAGCCCAGCAGCTGTGCTCACAAGGACTTGAAGAATTCCTTCAACCACCAGCTACTCCCCTAAAATGGCAGCCCTCCCTCTCTGCCCCGTGCCCTCCCCTCCAACCTACACCCCTGGTCCTGAGTGTGAGCCCCACCCCTCCCTTTCGCAAAATGCCCTTTTCCGATTGCTCTCCTTTTAGGTGGCCCCATCGGGAGTTCATTCTATGTGGATTTCCTCTCCCTTAGAAACTTCTGTGAGAATCAGGAGGAGAAACAGGCAAGTCAGACAGTGATTCATTCCCAGTGCCTGACTTCGACGGCTTTCGTGCCTATCAGAGTTCTCCTTCCAGAGCAGGATTGGAACACGGTATGCGTTCCCTGGCAGAGGCACCTTGGTCCCACTGCCCCTGACCTGGCTCTGCCGCCCCTGGCCCCGCACCCTCCCCCCTCGCCCTCCGCTTCAGGTCTGTTCTCGCTCCAGGGCTTCGCTGCTCTTCTCTGCTATTTCTTTTTGTACCTTTCCTTGTTGCAGGATGTACACCCCACCTCCCTGTTGGTCTAATTGAAAAAAAAAATAAGATAAAATTGCCCACAGGGTGATAAAATAGGGATCATGAAGTTGAAAGGGGAAATGGATGCTCCAGGGAGCACCTTTCTCCTTCGGACCCTCTTGTCCGGTGTTGAGCTTATTACCAGTTTGTTCTCATTTCCCCCTTTCCTTCCTTCTTGGGTACCTCAAGGCTGCAGTCTGGAAAGGGGGAGTCCACAAACTCTGTGAGCTCCTTAGCCGTCTCTCTCCATCCCTTGGGTTTTTAGTCTTCAGCTGGAAATAGGAAAGAGTTCCTGTCTTTCAATCCCCCATGCCTGGGCCCTTGGAAAATCCCTCCCCTCCATTAAGTGAAAGCCTGTTTCATTGTCCCTGTGCTGGTCTGAGGATAGGCCAATTCTCTCCAAAAAGTGTTTTCCAGTGAAGAAGTTGCCACGTTTTGCAGTCGTTTACCATGGCTGACTCGATGAATGAATCTGGGGTTCTCCTAGGTACTGGGGCATGGGGAACACTATATTGTACTTGACTGTCTGTCTGCTCCCCCTCAGACTGTGAGCTTATTGAAGGCAGGATGTTCTTGTAAGGAAAGGACTCGGATCCTTTTCTAACTTAAATATATCAGTGGGATGTGTAGGCTATCCTAAAGGAACATGTCTTGAGGTTAGCTAGATTCAAAGGCTGCTGCTGAGGGAAAGGCCTGTTAGAATCAGCCTAATGAGCCCAGACCCAGGTCAGGGTACCTGGCTTACTTAATTGTGATTTCCTAAACATTTGTCTGCTTCTCTGAATTTCCATTTGTGGTCTCGGCATTTTAGGTTGTCCTCCTAAGCGAGCTGTGCCTGGGACAACTTAGAAGGTTTCCTTAGCTCTTGGCTTCTTAATGCTGCCCTGGCTTCAGGAGGGGGCAAAGAGAGAAATGTTCTGGGCTGGACTTTTACGGAACCTAGGAAGTCATTTGATTCTTTGTGACTAGCCACCCACTTGAAAGCTCCCCAGTCCCTGACCCTGTGTCTTTTTCATTTTGTTAAGAAATGTCTGCTACTGAGATAAAACTTTCTCTGGGGAAGAAAGCCATCCACGTGCTATCATCCTCCTGCTTCTGAGAAAGAGGGTCCTTACCCCCCTACATGCAGAAATACTGATAGGAGTGGGTGGGTGCAGAGGGAGAGCCAGGAGGAGGAGGAAGGACTGATGGGAGGGAAGGAGGGAGACTTCCTCAGTGGGTGTGGGTGGCTAGCAGGCACATCAGGCTGGAGACAAGCTTTACCCAAGAGCCTGCAGCACAGGGCTGTGGGGCTAGGGCTCCAGAGGGGCAGCCAGGAGAGCCGCAGCAGGGGCTGTGCTTCCTAAGCCCCAGGACATCTGTCATGCACTGTTGAGTCCTTCTGGTGCACACACTTCCTCCACGAAGGATCCCTAAGGATGGGCCAGGCGCTCACAGCTCACCTAGCTGCTTGGTGCATTGCTTGCCTCAGAACTGGTAGTGGCCCTGTCCTGCCCAGCTAGGCCCCTGATCTTGGGTTTCTTTCTTTATTCTTTCCAGTTTTCTTAGTTAATGTGGGCCCCATGCCTGGCCAGAAGGTCGTGAGAAAGTAGCCCATGTGATAAGCCTCTATGTAGAAGGCGTGGACCCCCATGTCTCTGAATTACACCTGCTCATGCCATCCCAGGGGAAATCCGTCCAGCCCTTTTCCTTCCTCCTCTGAGAATTCCTCATTACTCAGGTTCTATAGTTTTCAACCATGAAATTCAGAAGAATTTGATTTCCCTGGAAAGCTGCCAGCCTAGAGCCTGGGGTCAGAACCCTTTACAAACATGAAGTCTTTAGCATTTTGGGGTACTCTCCACATGGGACATAGCCCCAAAGATTTCTCCTGTTCCCTAAAATACCAGTATAGCAAGGGCAGATGATGGGAATTTAGACACCCAAAGCAACATCTCCTTTGAGACTAGGAGGCCTTGACCAGCAGAGACCTAGTTCACTCCTCGTTACTTCCCAAACAGTTTCTAACTGAAGTGGCTTTCTAGTGACATTTTAGCTATCTTTACAATTTAAAGTGATTTCTATTCCCTACGATGTGCAATATAGGAGGGTGGCTGTGGGGTTTTGATATCTGAGGCCTGACAAAGGTCCCTGCCAACGTCCTCCTGATATTAGGACTACGTCTTTCCCTGGGACAGGGTGAGCAACTCGAGGTCAGGGACTATGACCCACTCCCTGTTCTATCACTGGCACCAAGTTCAAGTTAATAACTATTTGGTGAAAAATACATCAGTTAATGAAGAAACGACTGTAAGGTGCCGTGGAGTGAGGAAAGTAAGGGACAGCAGACGGACAGGGCTTGTTTCAGTACCTCGTACTTAGTTGGGTCACCTTCCCCCAGGTCTAAGCTGACCCAAGAGTGGCATGTCCCCTACGGCTCAAATTGTCAAAGCTGCTGCTCCAGAGAAAAACACCTTGGGAACTAGGCTGGAGTGAGACTCTCAGCCTACCCCCGACCCAGACTGCTGAACTGTGATTTGATCATTTTCCAAGCACCCAAGTCTCGTCCCAGGGCCCCTTTTTCCCTGGGACAAATAACACAGGGGAGCTTGGACTGTCTCACAGCTCTGGTCTCTATTTAGGGCTCTGTAGTCAGTGCAGCTGTCTGGCAAGAGGAGCTGGGGCGTCCCACTCCACATGAAGGGTCCCCTGGCCCGGCACAGCCCTCCTCCTTGCAGGAGGGAGGAGGAGGGCAGATGGGGCCGTGCGGTGGTAGTGACTGTCAACTACAGGGATTCTGGTGACTGGCTTTGGCGCATACACTGCAACTGCTTATTCCATGTAGTTTCTGTGCACAGAATAGCCCAGACCCTCCCCAGAGGAAGGGCTGCTCCTTTACCAGACTGCTTCCCTGGGCTGTGCAGAGTCCACGAGCCTCCGCGGAGCTGAGGTTCTCAGGGCTGCCCAGGCTCCAGGCAGGAGAATGGGAACCTCCCGGGGGGTGAGGGCAGTCCAGGCCCCTGCTCCTGGGGTAATGCCACAGCCCCCACTTCTCAGCCGTAAATAGTCCTCTCTCTTTTACACTGACTCCAGTCATGCTCTTCTCGGGGAAACAGGCTACAGTTAACATGTGTATCTTTCAGAGTGGAAAACAAAAAATAGGTATAGGGCTGCCAGCACTCCTTTCCTCAGAGTATTGGCGGTGTCCCCTTGAGGCTGCGAGGAGGAGGGCCCCTTTGACAGTGGGGAGGAAAGCTCAAACCACCCCACCAAGGGCAGATGGATAGGGCTGGGTGCTGGGAAGGAGACTCTGGAAACACAATTCTTGATTGCCCCATACATGCTAGTCACTGGCTCAGGACCGGGGTTCCCGGTGGGCTTAGGAGGTGCCACTCACAGGCTAGGGGTGAGCTCTTCCCCCAGGAAGGTCTGTCTGCAGCTGCACCATGCTGGCCCGCAGCTTCTTGGTGTAACCTCCTCTTTTTCTCTTCATCCATATTGCACTCCAAGAGAGGCATAGCCCAGAGTTACTACCAGAGGCTGACCACGTCTCTGCACCTTGCCCATCCCCATGTTCCTGCTCCCAGTAGAAAAACTCTGACCAGACATACCCTCTGATCCACTGGGCCACCCCAGCCTCTGTCCAGCTGCTGCTGCCACCTTGGAGGCTCTGAAGCCCTCGAGCTTCATCCTCTTAGGGCAAGGTGCAGCCAGCCAGCTCGTTCTGCTCTCCTCTCCTTGTCCTAAAACCCTCCCCATCTGTGCCCCTGAAGGGCACTCTCTCCTCCTCTCCTGTCTCCTTCTTTTGTACATGATGATGATTCTCATCGTGATTCTTTCCTCTACTCTTGTGTGTTCACTCTCCCTTTCTCTTACTTCAGGTACAATCTCAGCATTTTTACTTCCTTTTTTCTGCCCATCCCATCTCTCCAGAGTCTGGAGTGCCTGTAGGTATTTGAGACTGCTCAAATAGGCCTCCATGTGGACCTGTTCCCAAGCAACAATGGCCCCATGCAGGGGCCAGCAGGGAGGGGGCAGGCCCCCCCTCCTCCCGGCTGAGACATCCTCCTACTTCCTGCCCTGTTGCTGAGCGCAAGGAAGCACCATCTTGGTGATACTGCAGCCTCACCCCACCGCTTCCTGGCCCCCTCCAGGAGACCTTCAGAGTCCTTATTGAGCAGCATCTGAGCTGTCACCACTTTCTTGGGACCATCCCCTGGTCCTCTGCCCTTCAACTGGGAACACCAACGAAGCAGCTTCCAGAAGCAGTCCCAGCCCCATGAGCACTAACATCCCCAAAGCCTAGATCCTGCGGGCTTCCTGCTCCCCCTTCCCCAGTCCTGTGCTGGTCTCAGGAAGCCTCTGACCCTTGGAGACCACTCCCACTGTCCCTAAATTCCCCCAGTAGTTTCCTTTTTCACAACTTCAGTGCTGCTCAAGGTCAGTATCCTGATAATATAGGTGGGTGTGGTTTGTTTTTTCTAGGCTATGAATTCCTGAGTGGGCAAAGAACTTTCTAGTTTCTAACTTTCTACCTGCGTGGATGCAGGGAACACTCTTTCCTGATTGATAGGACTGCCCTAGGGCAGTTTTTGGACATAACTTTCTCCCTGTAGTTGAATTTGTCCACGGGGGCAGGGACTAAGGGGTGCGTACATCTGACCACCAGCCCAAGCCCCGTACTTCTGCTCCATTCTCGGCACGTCCGTCCGCCCTTTCTCACTATGGAGCCAGGAACTTGAAGGCAGGAACTTTGTATCGTTCATCTTTGTATCCCCACTGCCCAGCAAAGCTCCACAAATATTTGATAAGTCAATGAGCTTACACATTGGGTGAATTCTCGAACAAATATCAGAGGACAGTGGTGACAGGGAAATCAAGAGGGAAGCGAGAGACACCCTGGCCAGGACAGCACTGCTGCCAAAGATGCCTGACAGTTGGGTCAGTTGGGACTTGGTTTACTGGGACAGTCTCTGCTGAAGACACCTCCGCACAAAATCCTTTTCTGCCAGGTCTCTACACGTGTGAGCACACTCCAAGAGCAATACGACAGTTAGCTGCTCAGAGCCCCTGCCTGAAGAGAAATCCCAAATCCAACCTCTCCTGCTCAGCTGGTGATCGTTGAGCAATACTCTGATTCTAGTTTCCATTCCTGGTGGTGGCCGGGTCTTCACCCAGGGCACCGGCTGCTGGGAGAGCCACTTCAGGGGTTCTCTGGGTCCAAGAGTAGTTCACCCTGCGCCCTGTGGTCAGGGAGAGGAAAAGTGGCAGTTGGTTCTGCCAGTTTCTTGCAGGGGTTCTTGGGGAGGGGGACTCGCCCTGGCACCCTCTCTTCTACCTCATCTCTGACCTGTCTGGGACTACCATGCTGCAGGCAGCCTCCCCAGAGGAGACAGCCCCATCTCCTCCTCCTGTGAGCCGTTTCTGAGCCTCCCTCACACCCTAGTTTTCCCCGGAGGAGTGGCCTAGGCTGGAGTTTGAAGGAGCCAGGAAGACCCAAGCCCGCCCCCTCCCCCTAGCCTCTGTACCAGATGCCTAACTCTCCACCATTAGGGCGCCGTTTCCTGGCCATTTTCAACTGATCACTGTTCAGTTACCATTTCTTTCTGAAAAGGATGCCTGGTCCCCATCCTCCCACTGTACCTTTCTGGGTTTTTTGTTATCAGGGCTGGGGATGTTGGGGGTAGGGGATAGGGGGGCAAAAGAGGGAAGGACACTTTGGTTGTTCTGTCCTCCTCTGTCCTGCCCTTTGCTCCCTGCCCCTGTTTGGTCTCCCTCTCACCCATGACCTGGAACAGGAACCTGTCTTGCGCCACACTGCCAGCCCTGCCAGCCCTGGCCCATGCAGGCCACCACTTCTGCATTTCAGCCCTGGCCAGCTTCCCCATCCAACTTCCCCCAGGTCCCCAGCTCCCTGCTCTACCTGCCCCTGTCCTTGGCTTCCCATCGTGTCCCCTTCCTTTTAGCCTCACTGTCCCTGTGCCGCCAAGGATTCCCTCCACTCTGTTGTCCTCCTTTCTCCCTGTAGCTTTCTCCACCCCATTCACCCACCCTGGCGCTTGGCCCTCGGGATTGCTCCTGTCCTCCTGCGTGACCGTCTCTCAGCGGCTCACTTTTCTTTCACAGACACTGGGGCTCAGCCAGGTGGGTGGTGGTGGCGTCGGCGGGAACGCAGGACTTGACAGAGGAGGCCTGACACCCTTGCTGCCCTGGGGGCCGCACCACCCCTCCTCCCTTTGGCTCCTCCAGCAGTCACCTTGTCTATGGTTTATGTACAATTGTACTTATTTGTATATTATATGTTTAATATGTCTACAACTTCTTTTTAGGAGCCTCCTAATCCCGGAAACGTGTGTGCACGCGCTCAAGTTATTCAGTGGTCTCTGGAAACCCTTGTTCCCTTCTAGGACAGCGGGAGACACAGGTGCCTCTGTCCATGTCCCGGAGCAGCTGCGTCCTGCAGGAGCCCAGGACGGCGAGTGGGAGGGTGGGGACCAACGGGGGCCCAGCCTGCGCCCCTCCCCCACCCCGCCCAGCGGCAGTTGCTCCCGGGGTTTCCTGGGCAGCCCGGCAGGGCTCCGACCGTGCTCGGGGCCGTTGGCGTGCAGAACATCCACTTCTCCCATGTAGTTCCTAGGTGCAGAACTCTCCAGAAGAAGGGGCTTCTAAATGGCCCAGCCCAGGCTTCTTGTTCAGACCAGGCTGCTCTCCCCACACTGAGCCCAGGGAGCCACTTTTATGCCGCAGTTGCTGGGATTCCTGCTACTTGCGGCAACCCAGGCCTGGGCTAGGGTTGCACGAGCCCCGGAAAGCGCCTGCCTTTGCCTAGAAATTGCCTGCTGCTTCCAGATGCTGCCCGCTCAGAGATATGATGTCCCAGCCATAAAGATTCCTTCTCAGGACGAAAGTCTGGCTCCTATTAAGCTACCATTTCTTTGTGGGGAAGACACGTGTGAAGCAGTGTCCCTTAATGTGAGTTGTCAGGGGCCCCTTCAGACCAGTGGCTGGGGCCCAGGGAAGGGGAGGTGATGAGGACAGAGGAACGTGCCCTGTGCACTTGAGAGGCTGGGAGGGCTGGAGAAAGGATCTGAAACATCCCAGGTTTCTCAGATGGGCTGGGATCCTTCCAAAACATCACTTTACCTTCCCAGATGAGCTTTTCCAAAATCCAGGTCCGTGAGGCTGGGCCACGGGGCTCTTACTCCAGGTGGGCTCCTAGTACAGAGGTGACAGCGTGATACCCCTGTGTTCTCCCCTGTAGACCCTCCCAGCAACAGTTCCCAGAAGCCATGACATGTCCCTGCAGCTGGAGGCTTTCCAGGGGTGACCCAGGGGGATCCTGTTCCCAGTGTGGCCTGGGGAGGAAGGAAGGTAGGTGTCAGGGCTAAGTCAGTCCCCTGAAAGCCAACATTCCAGTTTCTTCTCTTCCTCCTCTCTCCATTTCATGAATCTGGATGCTGCCTGGGGTGGTGGGAGGCATGGGATTGAGGACCCCACTCATTAGGAAGTCCAGCATGCAGCCTCTCTAGTGCCTCAGTTTCTCCTTTTCTCATTCCCAGGTCCAGGTCCTGCATCCTTACTTATTCCTACTTTTTCTGAGATGACATGTGTTGTCCTTTTAGGAACTGTAAATCAGAGGGGACTCTTTGGGTGAGACCCCAGAGCATAATCAGCTGCTTGCTGCTGAGTCTACTTCCTCCCTCCCTCCAGGCTCTGCACCCCTAGAAGCTCACTCTGCTCTTCCTTTATCCTAGACAGTCTCCTGTATTTTGTTTCCGTTTCTGCCTCTGATCACAGCTTCTCTCCTTCTGTTGTCTCTTTTGTTGGAAACCATCTTTCCACAGCTTCCCAATCAGTATGGGTTACAGGTGTGTGATGATGATGGTGCGTGACGTCCCTAGAGTGGCTGGATGGCCTTGGCCAATCTTTCATGTACTCAAATGTGTTCTGCAAATAATCTTTTCTATGTGCAGCATGAAAGGATGAAGTTTATAGGAAGCACTGTTCTCTTTCTCACTCATTCTCTCTCTTCTTTCCCCTCCAACACCTGGATGTCTTTCTATGGGTGCCATCCTCTTATCATCCTCTTTTTCTTTTGTTTACAGAGAAGATGGGATCCCCCCAAGTCAAGGACAGAGCCAGAGGAGTCGAAGGACAAGGACACCATCTGCCTCGGCACAGCTGCACAGCCTAGCAGCTCAGAAGACTAAGAGGAGAAGTACTTGGCTTCACCCAGACTGCTGTCCCTGACTTTCAGAAATCTTGGTCCCAGTAGTGCCCCCACCCCAAATCTCTTCCACTAGCCATCATGATGGGGGCTAAGAGTCTAGGGCATTAGCCTCATATTCTTTTTCCCTTACTGCCTGGCCCTCAATAGGAAAGTAAAGAAATGGCTCAGAGGATCCCCTGATCCTTCAGGTTTCAGTCCTGCTCACGTCACAGCCCTCTCCCCCACCTCTACACTACTCCCAAGAGGGACGCCTTCTCACCAGCCTCTTGGCATGTACCGCTAGTCCTGGAATGCTATCTTCATGGCGTCTACTCAAAGCCAAACCCCAATATTTACTTGTTTCTCAGTCCTGGGCTAAGACAACGCTCTCTTCGTTGTCTCCTTATCTCTTTCACTTGAGCTCTTGGAGGGTAAGACACTATGTTTCTCATGCATTTCTGGATCCCTGGTGTTTAGCCCAGAGCTTGGCATGCATGCCCAGCATGAACTTTTCTTAATAAAATAATATCAAAATGCCATATACAAATATTGAATTTCTTTTCTTAAATTAGAGAAAAAGAAGCTGGAAGCAAGCCTGTGGGCAACTCTGGTGTGCTCAGGGAGAAAAATGAAGGGGATGGGGACAGTGGGATGCAGACCCTCGGACAGGCACATGTGTGTGCAGATGGGAATTTAAGAACCAAGTGTGCCTGCTGGGGCAGAGTCGTTGAGACTCAGCACACACAAGGCTGATCCTGAGGGTGCTTCATGAATTTCAGATTTAGGGACCCTATAGATCTTGAAGCAACCTGTCATGAGTAGTAGTGGTTGCTAAAACACTGGAAAAAGACAAATCTACTCAGATTCTGATCAAAGAGGAATTTCATTCTCTGTCTAGGTAAGACTCTAGGAATTGTTGTGGAAATGGAAATGGGATTTAAAATATTTATCAACCTGCTGTCTCTATGCAACTTTATGCTACACTATTCCACTTCCGTTTTTGTGCAGAGTGGTGTCTGGGCTAGGTTTCTAGTTATGCATTCAAAAGTTAGAATCTTAAATGTTGTTTCTGGGTCTCCAACTGCCTAAGTTTCCAAGTGAGATAAACAAGTGAGTGAATTAGCTTCTGCAGCCAATGACTGTGTGTGTGGGGGCTCATGCGTGTGCATGCACACATGTGTATGATCTGAGCTGTGCAGTACCAGTGTGTTGGATTCAATGCTTTCTACATAACTGTAGCCATAATGCTGTTACATCTATTGCCTCCCCTGCTAGAGATTGCCCGGGGGTTCCCTGGGTTGGTAGTGGCTATAGAGAGTATGGTGTTGACAAGGATGTTAACACCAAGTCTAAGCAGAGGTCCCTGAGGCCTGTGGAGTCTGCCTCTTCCATATCTTCCCTGTGATATCCCTCTTCCCTATCCTCACTGCCAGTATCTGGATTTGGCCCATTCGCTCTTCCCTAAACCTTCTAAACCTACTTCCTCACCATTCTCCACACTGTCCCAAGACTGGTCTTTCCAGAAACTGCACATGATCAAATTATTCACAAGCTGAGAGCCACATGGCACTTTCTACCTCCCTGGCTCACTGGAGTTCCAGTCCCTGTTTTGTCTTAGCCCATCTCTCCATCCCTCCTCCCTAATCCCAGCCACACAGGACTACTCAGCATTCCCCAATGCCAGCCTTATGTACATCATGGCATTTCTTCTCCACCTGGTGGATGCCTAACCATCCTTCAAGGTCCAGCTCAATCTCCCCTATCCTGTAGGGATGGTGACCTTTACGTGTCATCTTGCTTGGGCCATAGTGTCCAGTAATTCAATTGAACACTACTCTAGATGTTGCTGAGAGGGTATTTCACAGATGTGTTTGACATTTACGGTAAATTGAATTTAGGTAAAGGAGATTATCTTTGATAATCTGGAAGGACCTCATCACCAGTCAGTTGAAGGCCTTAAGAGCAAAAATTAAGTTTTCTGGAAGAAGAAGAAACTTTGCCTCAATTCTGCAGCATCAGCTCCTGCCTGAGGGTTTCCGGTTGGTCTGTTGGTTTAGGATTTCCCAGTCTGACCCCACAATTGTGCAAACCAATTCCTTAAAGTAAATCTCCTCCTACATCTCCATCTGTCTGTGTGTCTATCTATCTATCTATCATGTATTTACCTTACTGGTTCTGTTTTGTTTTGGTTTTTTTTTTTTTTTTGGAAAATGCTAACTCATATATACTGTCATTTGCAAAATTAATAAAGGCATCATCTGGATTCATTAAGCACTTGGTATTTATAATTCTTAAATGACTTATTTATTACTTTTGTCAATAGACTGTAAGTGAAGAAATTGTGCCTCATTTGTGTTATGGTCCCTGAAGTCTATCAGAGTGTCTGCTCTATCCTACTCTCTGCATCAGTACTTACAGAGACAGCAGAGCAAGCATGGATTTTGTGGATCTTAGTCCACAAAGTCAGGGGCATCAGAAGTGTCCCAATATTTTCTTTCAACCTCCCTCTGAGCACCCCTCGTGCTAGAATGGCAGGACGTTTCATCTCAGTCATGACGGGAGTTCTCTCCTTCTCAGAGTTATGCAAGGATCCCTGCATCTCAAGGAACCACAAAGTGTTGGGAGGACCCCTCAGGTAACTTATCTTAGGAGACTGACGTTGTTTCTCCAATGTCCATATCTGAATGCACGTGGCCCCATGATGCCTTGGATCAGAGGTGTTGCTGATTTTGTTCCATGCTTGGGCTGTCCCTGTGCCTGGGGTCTGGAGACTCTGGTGAGCCCTTAGCTGTCCTTCTTGGAGGTCTCTGTACCTCCACCTCCAGGGAGCCTACTCCACCCTAAACATAGGATCCACTGACATTTATCTCTTAATTGCATAGGCAGAGCTTCTTTCTCCTTTTGATCCATTAAGCTAATCCTTCCCTTTCCGTCTTTGGAACAAGGAAGCATCATTTTTCTATGAGTTTAAGCTTTTACAAAAGTCAGAAGTAGCTCCCTGCAAAAATCCCTGTAGCAAGAAACCCCAAAGGGCCTGGGAGATCAAACACAAATTGCTTAATAAACTATGGTTATATAGATAATTATCCATCCATCTCTCCACTGAAACATCTATAACTTTCTAGAATGATAGCTATAAAAACGATGGTGAAATCAAGTGAATTTTTTCCTGCATTTATTTGCCCATCTTTTCTTAATGTTTTATAATAAACATATATTGCTTTGGTAATGTGAGAAGCTCTCATTAAAAAAGAAGACAGTCAGAAGGTCAAAAGCAATTTTTAGAGTCCAAAGACTCAGGATCAAATTCCAGCTTTGCTACTTACTTGCTCTATGACTTGTAAACCTCAGTTTGCTGATCTGTTAAAATGGGATAATACCAAATTTATGTTTTCTGAATCAACTGAACCAATGTGTACAAAGTTTTTGGCACATCCTGATATCCAGCATGTCTTCAGAGTACATAGTCACAACTTTTATCTCTGCTACGCTGTGAGGTTGAAAGCAAGACTGAATGTCTTTCCTCCTTTATCTCCTACATTTAGGAAGAACCTGGCTCATGGAAAATAATCAAAAGTTATTTGTTAAATGAATGACCGAATGAAGAGTTAATTTTAACAATGTCCCAACCACTAGATCTGTTGGTCCAAAAATTAGATCATTGTCTGTACTGAACATGTTCACCTAAAGCCCCTGTTGGGCTGTAAATATGTATGTATGTATTTTTAAACAGATTGGCCTGTCTGTGTATGACAACATGTTTGGAGAGCCTTGGAGGACCTGGATAAGTTATTTCATGCCACCTGTCATAAGCCCAACCATGCTCATGTTCCTTTTTCTGTTCATGTTTTTATGACTTTCTAATTATCTCAGCATGCATATCTCATCTCTATTTATAACTGACACCATGACACGGTTACTCACATATTAACTGTGAGTTTTTCTGCTTGAGATTTGACGTCAGTACTCATGAGGGAGTGAGAGATCATGATCAAAAGCTTGAAAAGTGACGAAAATCTAAAACATACCACTACCCAATATTTCCAAGTCCTGGTCTGAGTCGCCCATTCAGCCTAGCAGAAGCACATGCTTTGCTCTACATTTTTTTGAAAATGTGCTTGTATTATTTATTCATAACAAATTTCCACAAACTTAGATGCTTAAAAAATATATAGCCAAGATCTCACAGTTTCTGTGGGGCAGGAATCTGAGCAGGAATTTGCTGGGTCCTCTGGCTCTGGGTGTCACGGTGCTACAGCAAAGGTGTTGGCCAGGGCTGGGGTAACTGTTGAAACACGGCGGTGAAAGCATCCACCTCTGAGATCATGGGGCCCTGGGCAGGACTCACTTCCTTGCTGAGGGCTGCTGGCTGGACGCACCTGCAGTTCCTTCCCATGTGGGCCTTTCCTTAGGGAGGCTTACTCCATTAGAGCCACAATGCAGAGAGCCTAGAGAGTCTGCTAGCAAGACAGAAGGTACCATTTTATGTAAAATTATCAGAGAATTAACAACCCATCACCTGTGCCATATTCTATTGGTTACAAACAAGTCACAGGCCCTGTCCATGCTTAAGGGGAGGGAATATAAGGGGAGGCATGAATACCAGCAGGTGAGGATTCTTAGGGGCATCACCTACGAGCCTACCAGCCACAGTGCCCAAAGGGGTTGACTGAAAACACATATGGTCAAACCCGTCCATTACAACTCACAGTCTGATCACAGTCAAGTGGTAAGGATGTGACAAGATTGGCTGTATGTGACCCGTTACCTTCTGCTGTGAGAATGTTGCTGAAAAATACCATTCTTGTCAGCATTCAGTGCTCCTGTATGAGGTTCTACGGAGCGACCACTTTGAAATTTACTTCTAGGAAAGACTCAACTTCCCCTAAAAACTGGAAGTTTTTATTTTTCTTCTAAAATTAATAACCATCAATCCTTTTTCACATTGATGCCCTGGAGGCTTATCTAGAATAACTGTAACACTTACCTTTTCTATCCCACATTTATTTCTTGACCCAGACTCTTCTTTTTCTTGCACGTGCTTTATTTTTTATTTATATTTTATACTTTATTGGAAGCCACCTAAATGAGGTGGGCTATAAATTCAAGAGGGCCGACTTTGAGTGGGCTTCCGTCTCAAGACGGGAAATTAATGGCAGTCGTAACTGTCATACAGGGTTGTTAACAAACAAAAGACACAGGCAAGTGCTTTAGAAACTGGGAAGTAAGTACGAGCCGTTATTATTCTAATTTTTATTTAAAGAGCTGGAGACCAGGTTCAAGTTTTATCCATCTGTTTATCTCCAGTACAGGCCTGGAGTCTGGGCCGGCTTCGGTGCTGTGACGGATCAGACTCGGGCTCGCACGAGTGAAATAGCAAAACCATTTCCCACAGCAAACGCTGCTGTTGGGACTCACTTTCTTCAGTAACGTGGACATTCTGCGCCAGAAACGTTTACATTGCCGCAAACCGAACATTTCAACCATTTTCCTTTCGTTTGGAATTCGCAGGTAGGTCAATAACATTTTTTCTAAATTTTTCACTGTCGTCGTGGAATCAGAATTGAATACAGAGGGTTAATAAGCCACGTTTTATTTTGGTAACTTTTTAAAAGTATCAAACCCAAACCAGATCTCTGATTAATGATTTTAATACAGAGAATTTGTTGTTAGGTCTTCCCCATCCCATCTGCCTTGTGAAAATATCCATTATCTGTCATTCCATAAAATATCTAAATTTTTGTGACATTTGCCCTATCTATTTACAATTGTCAATTTAGACCAATATCTCATTCCAATTTAGCTGGTTTTAGTGATGTGCTTCGTCTTTGCATGGGCACTTCCACCGTGTCTGATGTTAGAATCTTAATAGTCTCATGTTTGGCTAAGTGGGGCAGAGGAGAGAAATGGAAGCCAGGATCTATGAAATGCCTCTACTCTGCCATCCCTTTGATATACATTACCACATTGGCTCGTTGAAAAGGCCTGGTGCGGTCTGCATTACTGCCTGTTTTACATGGGAGGACGTGAGGCTTGGGGACTCAGACACTAGCCCAGGGTGCCCTGGCTGAGAAGGTGTGTGGTATCCACAGCTCACACTCCCTCCACTCTTCCGCATCCTTTTCACACTCTTTACCACACTGCCTTCTGGGAAGTGACCAGAGGCGTAGGTTTCCCACATCCCCTGTAAGGCTGAGCAAACAGTGTGCTATCCACTTCCCCACCAAGCCACTTTGCACTAATCACATTTACACCTACTATAGGAAGTTTGGTTCAGATAACATCTTTACTGTAATCCCGTAATAGCCAGGTTAGAGGTTTGATCTTCACTTTGTCTCAGTTCATTTTATTGTACAGAGTTATGACTCCAGGAAAACTAGGAGTCTCCAAAGAGAAGATTCTTAAGCTAAAATTGACAGACATGAGAAGCCTCTTAAATATTGTTAGCATTTATAATTTAAAATTGTCACGTTGATTCAATATTGGAAAAGTATAAAAGGTGATCTTGGCTAAGCATTGTAACTTTCGGCCCCATCTATGCCAAATACACTATATCTTGTGGTATAATTTTAATCTCATATAATTAAAAAGTATTAATTTTATAAAACCAAAAAGGGTTTAAAGCCAGCATTAATCATCTTTTTAGAAGAAAATAAGCAGTGTTTCTCTCTCATTATGTTGTTACCTACTAATTAATGGGATGAATCAAATTTCTCTGTTTCTTTAGATTTGCATGAGCTTAAAATACCTTTTTATCTGTATTAGGTAGAATGTCAAAACTAGCTTTTGGATTATTTTAAAGCTTGGTAAGATCACAAGGCTTCCCTGAAAATATGTCCTATCTTGACAATGCATTAAATCTTAAGAAAAGTTTAATTAACAAATGTCAGAATGTGTTTCCTCTAAAAAAGTGATATATTAACAATTCGTTTCTATCTCCTGAGTCTAACAACATCTTAGCCCTTAAAGTAAAAAAGAGATATTTCACATCTTAACATGTCTTATGCTAACCAAAATTTGATGTTTTAAAATTAAAATACATATAACCTAATACAGAAGGAATGTTTTAAGCATTGTACTGCTTCAGTTCACTTTTAGATATACATTGTCTTTAATGTACAGACTATTAGTTTACCTAGTTTATATCATTAGACACCAATTCTAATTGCAGGGTTTTACACCAACCAGCTGTGGCTACAAAGCCAGTTTAACGTGTTCTATAACACCTCTATACCTCACCTTTATCTTCTGGAAAATGAGGATAACTTATCTACCTTATATACACTTTGGGGCACAGCAGAAGAAAAAATTACATGTACAAAATCTTTGGTAACCCTAAGGGGCCATGGTAACTGTTTATTTGTTCAGTTAGCGTTTTTTTCTAATTATGTACATACACAAGAAAAAAACAACAATAAAAGGGCAAATCAGTTATATCTTATCTCATATCTCTTGTTTTACATGTCTTTGTTTCGTTTGAGTCTGTTTTCTCTATTCAAATAGAAATATGCCCAGATGTGTGCTTTACAAACAGAATATAATACTGTTTTGTGTTGTACTTTCCCACTTAGTGATCTCCCACATTATTATTGTCTATGGTATTTCAGTATTCCACATATCAAGTTTACTAAATGGGATCTCTGTTTGCATATTTAACTTCTTTCTATTGTTTCACTATTACAAATGATGATATGATAATCATGTGTGTAAATGTACCTTTAGACATATCTCTGATTATTTCCTTAAGACAGAGTCTTAAAAGTAAAATTGCAGAGCAAAGGGCACACAAATTTTTTGGATTTTGCTACATATTTTCAAATTGCTCTAAAGAGAGATTTTTCCGATTTACGCTATCGCCAGCAAAGGATGAGAGGGCTGACGCCCCCCCCACACCCTTGTCAACACCAGGTATTTGCATTATTTTCAGTCTTAATGGTGTTGTTGTTATCATGATATATTTCTCAGTATCCCTGGTATCATTCTTTTCTTTTTCTTTCTTTCTCTCTCTCTCTCTCTCTTTTTTTTTTTTTTGTGTCCTTTATCACTTACTTGGTGAGAAAATGCAGGTTGTGAAACTGGAAACTGGTACTCTTTGAACTAGAATTCCTTTCTCTAGAGGCTCAAAAAGCTATTTCCTAAAGAATTGTTGTTTCAGCTTTATAATTTCAAGCATCCCCATCACCACTGGTCCCTTGTAGGCCTTGGGCCTACAAGGATGTCTGTGCAGCCTACGGAGAACATTAATATATGTGGTGTTTCTTCCTATTCTCTTTGGTGACCTGTGCCTTTGGGATGTCTTTGAGGTGTTTGATGCCTTTTGTAGCTGAAGTTATTGATCAGGAGAGCAAGAGGGAGTGCTAGCAACAGCCGGGTGAGAGTTTCACCTGAGCTTGCAACCGATGTCGAAGGGGTCTGTTCACACTTCAAACAGTCTCATGAGTCTCCATGTTTGCGACAAGACTGATCCCGAAGGAAAAAATACTTTATTTGGGCTAGAAAGCAGGATAACCTGATATGTAATAAATGAAAGGAAAGCATCAGGTGACACGTTTACAGTCATAAAGGATTCATTTGATTTTGTGGTCACCTTGCTCTGCTACTAGATTTTTAATTTCAACAAGTGACATTTATAAGAATGCATTGGAAACACATGTCCTCTAGGACCGTTGTTGTATCCAGCAATGCAGTTCGTCACATTTCCCCTGCTTATCTCATTCTGGGAAAATGGTAGGATCGAACTTGGGGTCTCGGGGTTGGGTGGGGCCATGCAACTACATCTGGTCTCTTAATTGTTAGAAGAGGTGACAAGAGTCACTTCTAGGCCAAGGCGTTGAACTCTGCTGACCCACCAGCTTTCTCCCTCTCTGACACAGTGAGTGACAAGCAACATTTCAGGTCCCCACGTGGGGACAACATGGAGCAGAGATTACAGAGAGCCAGAGTAAGCCCTGAAGCAGCAATGAGAAATCAACTGGCATTGCTTGAGACCCTAAGATGTTTGAGGTCCCTTGTTACGCAACACGACCTGGCCCACCTTCATATTTTGAGGGTTTTTCCTCCTAATGAACCGTTAATAACTATGGAACTTATAAAAATCATCACTGAATATATAAGAAGAACTGATTTTCTGATGAAAGAAACATTAAAAGTATCTTTAAAAGCTAAAATTATTTAAGCAGTTTCAAGTCTGATTGTTATTAGCAGCTTTTCTGACAATCACTTTTTCTACTCAAAATAAAATTTGGTATGCCAAATTAAAAAGTGAAGCAAAAAGAGTGTTAACATTTACTGAGTGCCTGCTATGTGCCCGATACAGGGCTAGATAATATGTATGTTTTATTAGATTTATGGCATCATAGTAACCATGGGACGCAAATGACAAATTTTATACTTGCAAGCAGGGATACCAGTTGGAAACTGCTACTGATAGTAACTAGAGCATCCTTCCTGCTCTGGAGAGTGATTTAACTTCTCTAATGTACGTATCAAAAATGAAGAAAAAGCAGACAGAGAAGGAAGAGGAAAAAAAAGAATCATTCATTGTAGTTGAGGGTCAAACGCTCTGTTACAGTATGCAGAATGTTTTAGGCTCCCTCTGCCTACTCTCTGTCTGCTCATCTCTACCCAAAACCGTTGTGTTCTCTCTGGGACACACAGGACAGCACTAACCAAAGCCATATGGACACAGCACATCGGGAATGCTGACCCCTCTAACAAGCCAATCTCTCCAATGTCCTCCAAATACATCTTGGTTAATCCTATCTCAACCTGTCTCACATTGTTCTTTCTCAGAGTAGTAATATTAATACACACACATCTCTATGTGCTGTTTTCCAGATCACAAAGTCTGCCTTTCATTTTTGTAGCACAGGAGATCATTTTTGTCTCAGTGATAAACTCTGGAGGGTAGGAAAGCTGGGGACTCCCTTCTGCCCTAAAGTGTTTTCCCATCTGCAAGATCCTCTTCAAGTCAAAACTCCTCTGCAGATCTTCCCTCTAGCTTCTCCATCTAGATTAGCCTCTCTCTTCTCGTACCTTCTGCAGCACGTGGCACCCTTTCAACCCGGTTGCCCCCGTGTATGCTTTTAAGCATTTGGAAGAGTGAGAGTTAGTGGAGAAAGAAACGTTTTGGAGACAGACAGAAGCTGAGTTCGAAGCCCAGCCCTGCCACTCAACGGCATAACTTCAGACAAATTGCCTCGCCTTCTTGCACCGTGGTTTGTTCGTCTGTAAATGGAGACAATAGAAGCTACGTTGTTTGACCGTTACGCAGATGAAACACGATAATGCACATAAAGGACTTTGCCCAAAGGCTGGCTCACAAATGGCCACTCTTTCTCCTTCCTGGCAGTTCCTTAAAGGCAGAGACTTCATCCATATGCCCTTTTCTTCTCTCATCCTGCACTGCATTCACGGAATGCTGAGCCCATGGGGGAAGACACAGTCAATATTCCCCGAACTGAATCATAGAGAGGCCACTCCTCAGACACCACCACCCTCGGAGCAAAACTCCTCTGTGGGGCAGTTGGCATCCGAACCTTGCTTGTCAATCAGGAGTGTCCTTTGTAGTCCAGAGGCATCTTTGATATGGAGGAGTTGGAACCTAGCGATACCCATGAATGTGTCTGGATCATACCAGATCCCAAAAGTGTGGGAAAAAGTCCTGGAGGTGGCCTGAAAACAGAATCCTTCTCAGTGTCTGTTCCTCCATGTATGAAAAACACCATGGGCAATTTAATCTGGAATAAGAATAAAAAAAAATCCGTATTTATTGCATCATTTGGTTTCGAAAGGACTGGTTGAAAGGAAGAATATTCACTCAAAATTAAGACGCAAAATATGTTTTCTGCTGCTGTCATGAGTTGTTTCTTGTTTCTGTTTCTGTGTTTTCTCATTTACCTATTGATTTTAATTAATTTTGCCCTAGATTCTCTAGCTTTGTAAACTTGGTGAATTTTTTTTTTCATTCAAATAAATAAAAAGAGCCTGCAAGTTTTTCCCAGATCATCAGCCTTTAATATTAAATTATTGTTTTCTGGCAGGATCATCTGCAAAACTCTGATTTTGTTTCTTCTTCTGTTCCCATCCTGATAATTGTGGCTGAATTCCCTGGTCTTTAATATGCCATATATTCTCCACCTGGCAAAGGATTCAGACAGATACAGATAATAAATACCCCGTAGACATACAGACAGAGAAACTGCTGTAATTGCTTTCATAATGACTCTGAGACATCAAAGGAAGGCAAATAATGGTATTTAACACTGTTTCCATTCTTTAGCTGAAATGTAATTTTATAGAGTTATTGTCAGGCAGGACGGTGAACCTACAAGTACAACTGTCATATTCGGCTCATATTAATTAGCTGCCCACGAGAGGGCCAGGCGAGTAATGGCAAAGTTCTCTTCATTTCAGATGGTCTGATATTCAGACAGAGCTATAAGTACAATAGCTTGATTAACATAGTTGCTTAGATCAGGTTTTCCCTGCGAGTGTGTCAATTGGCATTTTGAAGAATCAATTAATTAGCACTCCAAATAATCCATTCTTGGGTTAATGAAAGTGTTTTGTACAGCTGCAAAAAATTACACGAAGAAAAACTAAACCTTTCCAAAGTGGCAATGAAAAAGATTTATCTCAGAAAACTATATTGTCCATTTCAAAATGCCACCGAAAATGTGTGTTTCCTTTTAAAGCCATGGAATTGACGTGTACAATTTTAACTATAATGTGTTCGTCTTGGCTTAGAGTAAGGCAAATGGTGGATGCTGAGGTGGCATGGAAATCAGAACTTTTATTTTCACTATTTTGTCTTGTAATGGTATTACTTAATTAGGGTAAGGCATGGCCAACGTTTTGCATATCATTATCCACTATTTTAAACAATTACTCTTTGAAGACAGTATGCTTATTAACATTTTTAAAATGCCAGTATCACACAGATATTCCTGCTTTTTAAAGCTTGAGATTTAATTCTCAGACAAATGAGAATTACACATGAAAGTAGTAAATGAAATTTTAATCAAAGCTGTTTAACTTAGATATACAATACATTTTCAACACAAAGTTTAAATTATCAGAAAACCAAACTGTGAAAATCTCACAGTTTGCCATCATTAAGATGATACTTGTGGCACACCTTATCAATTCTTGCTTCTACTTAAACAAAGTCCTAATGTGATCTTTTTCTTTCCTAACTTTGGATCCCTAACTTTCTTGGGATCCAAATTTTAAAGAAACTACTTTTGTGGCAGAGCTTTCTTATCTCTGAAATGATCTTAATCAAGCCTATAAGTGAATAATATCATTTATTTGCTGATTTAGATCTCTTGAGCTCCCAAAACTTGGCATAAAGTATAGATGATCTTTACATAATAATTCCTCCTTCAGACACTTCTGCATTTATCAGCATCCCTGATATAAGTCACTTTAAAATCGTGTCAAAGGCCCTTCAAATAAAAGGTGTAAAATAAATATATTAAATGAGTTGCCCTATGAACTAAAAAAATTTGAAATTAAAGTAAGAATTTTATCATGTGTATGAGTGGTTTTGTAATTTTTCTGGTAGTATGAAAATGGGATTTCTAGTTGCTAATAATGAGTAACATCTCAATTCAGTCTCATTTATTGATATGATCATTGATTTAGGTCAAAATCAGCATACTTAAACCATAGCAAAATAAGTGTTTTACTAATATCAGACATGGATTGCTTTCTTTCCTTTATCTTAGTTTAGTTAATGTGTAATAAAGTATTGGGATTTTGATGAGGCTGAAATGCATTTTGCTGCCTATTAATTTGTGGAGGAGAGTTGTAGAGCTAGTAACATGGAAACGGTATGTCTCAAAAGGGTGGATGCATCTAGCATATGTCAAAATCAAGAATACGCAGGCAAAAAGGTAAACACAGGGAATTCAGTAGAAACGAGATGCTCATGTCTTCCTATTAAGACTAAAAGTCCCCCAAACTTAATCGTTTCCTTTCAGGTTTAATGAAGCCAATGATGTGGATGATGAGCAAGAACCTCTGCTTCCGGAGCTGCTGAGGACACACCCCGCACCTTCCCACTCCTCTTCCTTCCAGGTGACAAAATGCAGGGCCGGGGCTTGTTTCCTAAGACATTCGGACGGATGCTGGTGAGAGTCAGCATCGCCTGTTTATTGCTTAGTCTTCATTTTTAGATTCTTGTAGAAATGTAAAATGGCAAGGTTTCATTGTCGCCGCTTGCTGTGGACTTCAGCCAGAAACGAGATCCATTGCTTATTTTGCTAATCAGCTCCTTCCATATCTGCATGCTCATTTTCTGATGGCTGATGAGGCGACAAGGTCATTGGACGTACAAGTACTTATTTAAAAACAGACATGAGAGTGAGATGGAGGTTAGTTGGGTCTATCAGAGCTGTCAATCAATTAATGAAAATTATTGAGCAAGGACACTGTGGGGGAAGCGAACAGAAGGAAGGAAAATGACCATGGAGACACAACATAGGGAAAACGACAGAACTGACTAACTGCGCTCACGTGAGAGCTAAAAACAGACATGCTCACATCCCAAGTGAGAGACAGCTCTGAGCAACACAGCGACCGGAGCCTCTGCCACTCCAAAGGCTCAAAAGCTGACAGCACAGGGCTTTTGCCCAAAGGTATACCCTGAACAATGCTTTTTCTCAGATGTGGAGGGGAGAGGTGTCATGCTGGATGAATATTTTATTAATGTGCTAAAGACCTGTGGCCAAGATTTCAAGTAATTCAAAGGCACTATTATTCAGACCAAAATTTGGGATAAATACAGGCCAAATAGGTACAAATAGTCCCCTTATTCAAGGAGAGGAAATAGTGAATTTCTACCTGTAACTGTACAACAGACATGGGTGGCAAAACCAGACAACGTCGGGAGGGGTTTAGAAATGCTCTCTAAATGGCCACTGGGTCACCTCTGTCCACCATGTGCTGGCACCAGACAAGCGCATTCCACTTATCAGCACAGAAAAGAAATAATTCATACCTTGATCCTCGAGGGAAGAATGGAGGAATAAAAATGCATAAAAAAGAGGATGGAGAGAAGGAGGGGAGAGAGAGAGAAAGAGAGAGAGAGGCTGAGGACAGAGGGGAGAAGGAGAGAAAATTGCCAGCGTGCTTGTGTGAATGAAAGATAGTGAGGGAGAAAAATGAAAAGGCTGCAAAGTCAAAAACGGGGAGATACTGACACCAAATCTCTGCAAAGCGTTCAAAATTCTCCAGCTGCCACGCTTTTAATTTGCTACCATTCTAATTAAAATGCAAATTAAATTTATAATTAGCATCAGCGCTTTCTAAAGAAACCTCCTTGCACGCTGCACAAACATATGGGACGACGCTGTAGTGGAAAGTTTGTAAAACAGAAGTAACGCACAAAGTGGGGCGGGGGAGGGCGGAGGATTTTTCTTTCTTTTTTTCTTTTCCCTGGGAAACAAGTTCTATGCAGACGCGGGGTTGCCTTGAGGGGAGGGCAACGGTTCTTAGAGGAGGACGGAAGTGGGTGAGAGTCCCACTGCAACAAAAGGATTGCTGAATATGGGAGATCGGCTGGGCTGTGACTTTGTGTTGAATCAGGTGTCAAGGGTTACCCCACATGTCATCAGGATTGTATAGGAGATGCCAAAAGGCAAAAGGGGTCAAAGCTTCTAATCAAAAAGTCTATGGCCAAAATTAACCGCTGCTTGCTTCCAGATAATTAATTTAAAAATTGATGGGGAACAAAGTACCAAAATTACCTCATGATTCAGACACATATCATGTTTTCAAGGTAAACTGTCTCTCCAACTTGCTCTCCAGAGCCGAGGGGTGTGTGGAGACCCCGAGAAACCCGTTAACCAAACGTGGAATATACGTGTGCCTGATTTGCGGAGGTGCTTCCTAAGGGGGCCAGTTTTCCCACCAGAATCTTTTAAACATGAATATATAAATCTGATCTTGCTGCTACTTTTCTTTGGAAATGTGGTTGTGCTCAGTGAGGCTCATGGTGCAGAAACAGCTCTGCCTGCCGCTGCCATAGGTGAAGAAGATTACCCGCCACAGATTCGCCCTTGTGTTCGCCATGTTTGGGTTCAAGGGAATCTTTATGAATTAAAAAAAAAAAAAAATCTGTGATCCTCATGGTAATTGTGCTTTACTTTTCAGTGGAGGGCCCTACCTGCACCTAAGGTGTCTTTAATATTCCAGGGACTCTCCTTTATCTATTAACCAGGCTCTCCATCAGATATTTTAAAATTTGAATGTAACAGGAATGAATATTTCATAGATGTGTGTTAAGCTGTTATTAAACTATAATGTAAAGCAGGATTGCAGGAATATTTTTATATGTCAAAAAGTCAATTAAAATGATAAGCCTGTAATATCACTATTGTGGTGCTGTGCAAAAATTCATTTCATATGCACGGGAGGCCCTCAACAATCTAGCATTTAGGTGTGAGGCAGGACTGTTACATATTCAGAGGCCTGTGTACTTCAATTTCATTAGTAACACTTAGGTCCATTTTCGGCAGAGATTAAATGGAGAGCTATGGGGGATAAATCTTACCTGACTTGATTCTTATTTAGTATTACAAAAACAGCATTAGGCATTCCTAAAGGTAGGTGCTTACCCAAATGCACCGCAGATTCATTTGGAAATAAATGTCAATCCCTACGAGAGTAAGGTGTCTATAATAAAATCTGTAGTAAGGCTGTCACCATTGTCTTGAATTAAAAGTAATGTGGTGTCTGTTAAAGAAAAATATCACACAATACTGAAGACGAAGGAGGAAATTAAAACTATTTTAAACTATGATAATATATTACTTTTCAAAAACACAGCTTCTTGTTTGCAGGCCTTAAAGTAAAAATAAATTTTGTACAGAGGGGTATCTTTTTTTAAAAATTTTTCTGCTTGAGTACTTAGGTAGGAATATTTAGAAATACAGTTGGTAGAATTATGTTAGAATGTCTTACAAGTTAAATGCTTTCCCAAACTTTCTTTGACCATCAGTTCTTCCCTGGGCAATGGCCATTGTCAAAAATGGGATGTTAAAAGATGATCTGCTTGACAGATTTGACATAACTCGATTAATCAAGACTTCACCAAAGAAAGAAAAATAATTCTACCAATACGGTGATGAAAAGTGTCTTCTTACATTCACCGAGTACAAGTTCCTTATATTTTCCTGGTGTCTAAGGGGAATGCAGGCCTCCTAAATAAGTCTTCTGTGTGAGGGACAAAAGATGGAACACTGCGGCATAAAAGCATTTCTTTGTTTAATTTCTAATTGTTGTCCTTCTCTTATTCAGAAAATGAAGTCACCTTTGTCGTGGTTTCATGAACCGCTGGGTAATCAAAATTATTATGCCGCCACCTGTTGTCTGTTAATTATTCTGAGAAGATACTCATAAATCATAACACCGGACAATAAATCAAACTGTCAGTTCCCAGGTCAAAGGTTACCCATGAAAAGTTATAGGTCACCCACAGGGTGTGAAAGAGCAGGGTTTTAGAGCATCACTCATTGTCAAGCACTGTTGGGAGAAGTGCCATTGGAACAAAAGGAAAACTGAAGTACAGAAGAATTCCAGCCAGGGCACAGGCAGAGCCGAACCAACATGGCACATCTAACTACCACAAGACAGTCTCCCCGTGGCCCAGCTCAGGGACTCACTCCTTCGGAACCTTGTTGCAAACAGTGCTCCTTTTGGAACAGTCTGTAGAGCCATGGCGTCGGCACATTACCTTCTCTTTTTCAAATTCCCTGGACAACCTGCCGGAGGAGTTCACGTCTGACTGCATTATTCATTGAGAAAATCGGAGTACGTCAAACTGTAGCTGATGGGAGGATGCTTCGCAATGTCTTACTTCCTAAATTAATTTGGTTTGGAATATGTTTTCCTTGTGGTGTGACAAGAACTTGAACTGCATCTAACATTTTCAACTCATTTATTTTTCAGTCCCCTGTATTTAAAAATAACATCATCACTTCAAACCAGTGTGTGTTGATGGATATCCTTGATTTTAAAACTGGCTCGGGGTAAATTGTTTCTGATGTGATGGGAGCAACTTTAAGATAAAGTATCATAAAGACATAACGACAAGGCAGCGGGGAGACAGAGCTAATGTTCCAGTCGGGAGACGCATTGCCTGCTGTTTGAATTAAATTCTGTAAAATGGACCCTGCATCTTCATTAAAAATTTCTCTCCAAAATATTAACATTTTTTTGTTTTGTGTTAATTTGATACTTTCTGCTTAGATAACCATGACTTTCCTTGTGAGAATTAGAAGTATAGCCAGAGTGTCAACATGGGTGTGATTTTTTTTTTGAAAGGACACACCACAGTTTTTGCTCAAACCATGGATCTTGGAATGGACACTGTAAAAGAATACACTCCACAATCCACAACATAATCTGCTCCACCTTCTTCCTTCAACCCGGAAAATCATCATTAACCCATTTTTAATTGAGGCAAGTCAATCTTGGAACATAAATGATTTGTCAGATAGCAGTGGACGTCAAAACATGTTCATTGATCCAACCTTAACCATGCCTTCGAATTTATACACATGGATCAGAGTGTTTAATTCTAAAATCACAGTAAAGTGCCTCATGGATACTAACCCCACCCCACATGTATTAATAGTAAATTCAGCAGTTAACCACTAACAATTCTACATACTGACAATATCATAAAATAGGAAAGTTGTATTATTTGGCAATTCTCTCATCGTAATGGAATTTGATGAAGTTCTGATGATCTTTACAGTTTTCACTGTGTTAACCGTGATTCCAGGTCGCTGAAAAGAAATTATGAGCTGTGACTTTCCCAGTTTCCTCTCTGAGTGGAGTTCAGAGGTTTCATTCACTGGACACACATGCATTGAGGACCTGCTAGAAGCCAGGTAGTACACCCAGAGATGGAGCCAGGATAACACAAGCTCCTCCTGGAGCACAGGGAGCCCAGTGTACTCCTCTGTCTGGCAGATCTCCAAGATCCTGTCCCTTGGGAAAAGATCTGACTGATTGATTTTCGTTGGATGGGATGGGCTACACCTATGCCTTGAATGTGGGAAATTTGGGAGTCTGGCCACTCTCTATGAGGGTGCATCTATTCATCAGAAAAGACCACTCAAATCCTACTCTAGAAAGTTTGGATAATGGATGGTTATATTAATAGAAAGAATTGTGTTCCCCCAAATAGTCAGGTGTTGAAGCCCCAAATCCCAGTGCCTCAGAATGTGAATTTCTTTGGAGACAGGACTTTGACAGAGGTGATAAATTAAAATGAAGTCAGATGGGTGGGCTTTAATACAATATGACTGATGTCCTCATAGGAAGAACAAGAGACATCAAGGACACATATGCACAGAAGAAAAGACCATGTGAGAACACAGCAAGGGGAAAGCCATCTGCAAGCCAAGGAGAGAGGCCTCAGAAGAAACCAATCCTGCTGACATCTTGATCTTAGACTCTCAGCTTCCGCAACTGTGAGGCAATCAATTTCTTTGCTAAGCTCCCCAGTCTGTGGTACTTCATATGGCAGCTCTAGCTGACTAACACAGCTCCTTTCTGATGCAAGGGGAGATGTCCCTATGAATGAGCATCCAAAGAAGAAGGAAGTTCTGAGGACAAGGGAGAGTCGTGTTCTGTGAGAACCCAGGAATGCTGTGCTTCTCAAGGGAGCCCCTGATGTCACCGATGAGCACATCCCCATAGCAGGGAGACCAACATGGAGACACCCTTGCCTGGCAAACTGCTGCAGCAGCTGGAGAGCTCATCCCAAATGCAGCTCAGACAGGGGACACTGCATCTTCCCAGTGTGGACACAGGTCTGAGTGTGACATTCACTTGCTTGCCTCTAGCTACCCTGCTATTTCTAATGCATGCCAAGCACACTCCTCACCTAGGCTCTGCAGACACTTCTCCCTCTGCCTGGAAAACTCTTTCTCCGTGAGTGTCACTGGGTTGCCCTCCCACTTCATGCAGCCTTCTGCTCAAAAAGAGACAACTTCCCTCACCATCATCTCTAAAAGAGCTCCTCTGTCACTCTCTGCCTCCTTATCTTGCTTTGGTTTTCTTAACAACACTTCCCACAACCTGAAATTACAGGTAATTGTACAAGAATATAATGCGTGAGAATGGGGGTCTTGTCATTTTTGTTCCCTGCTGAGCCCTGGTGCTGTGGATGAAGATCTCCCAGTGAAAATTCAATGAGCTCCTGTAAGTGAAGTGCTTACAACTGTGCTTGGCACATAGGTAGGGCTCTAGAAACTTCAGTCACCGTCGAGGACAACACCATGCAGCAGATCTCCATCCAGGAGACATTGGGAACCTGTCTGGGAAACTTGGACATTGTGCATGTGTCTGTTGAATGGTTCCTTGAGCTTTAATTCTGTATATCTTACTAAAACTTCAGTTTGATATTTTATACCCAAAATATGTAAAGGAAAGGAGAGTTGGTAGCTGTTAATAAAAATACTCTTCCAATATAACTTTGCTGAAGTCTGGCTCAGAGTCCTAAGAAAGACAAATAAGACACTGTTGTATCCAAGTACCACTGACCCTGGTTCCCATGAACAGTCATGCTCACGTGTATACACTTATGCCTCTGGCACAGAACTAGGGACATATATGGTTTTTCCATACCAAAATGTCACATCAGCACTTTCCACCAATAGAACTTGCTGTCCATTAATTGAGAATGTCCACAGGGTGGACAGCAGTTATGTGAAAGGCAAGGTATATTCTATTACTATTGTTATTCCTATTTTTCAATAAAGAATCTGAGGCTTTGAGAGCTTTTCTAAAATTAGTTGTATTTTTTAAGTATAGAAGAATCCTTCTACTGCGGAGTGGACTGTTACAGCATCTTGGTGACTGTTGCATTCTTGGATGAGTCACAGCGGCTTTGTGGCTCAGCTTCATGGTTCAATGAAGAATCCAGACTAGATCAAAGGTTGGCAAACAGTGAAACACATTGCATATATTGCCAAATTTTAGATTTTGATAATAAAGTTTTATTGGATTATAGCCATAAGCATTCATGTGTGTACTATCCATGGTTGCTACTGTGCTGCAACCATGTAGTTGAGTGACTGTGGCAGAGACTGCAAAGCCCGTACTCTATATTATCTGGCCCTTTGCAGAAAATGTTTACAGAGCCCTGGACTGGAGAAATTCTAAATTCTTTCAATCATCTAAATTCTGTTGCTGTATAGTAGAAAGTTGCTGTTATGCCCTCAGAATTTACTAAAGAGTTTTGTGCTAATTTTACTGGCCATATTTACAAATGTTAAGATTACAGCTTTTCAAAAGCTCTATCTAGTGAAAGTTAGGCAGCTCAGATGATGGAAGTATTTCCCCCAGTCAGTGTTGCTGTTCTGTACCAAATAGCTAGCAGGCCTTTTTGTATTTAGTTAAAAGCGTTGCAGGGCATTGAATTCCCCTCTACTTTAAAGAATATCTTTGATTACATTTGAAGCTGAGTTGTGACTTTTAAAATATTCTAAACAGTTTTAACTTGAGATGTACTAAAGGAGGAAGCAGTGAAAATTTGATTCATTTTGATGTAGTTTTCATGGAAGATAATTTTACACCAAGAACACGATTTCGAAAATACAATTTGAAACCTTTTACTTTAATTTGTCATTTCTTCTAGCAATGTGTTTGGTAGTTGTTACATTTAAGAAACAACAATCCTTCACATAGAAAGCTCAATATTGCAGTAGTCAAACAGACACTAATGTATGAAGACAATTGGCTTCTATTGTCAAAGTTGTTTAAAAACTTCTTGCTAATAAGTCTCAATCACTTTTCCTGACTGTGGTGGCTGCGCACGACCCACACAGCGGAGCTCAGAGTCCCCTGCGCTTACTGAGGCACTACCGTGGCAAGGGAGGGGCACAGCCACAAGCTATTTTTGCTTTCAGTGTAGGAGGATGCAATCAGCACCGCGTTGCAGAAGAAAATGCCAGTTTCTTCCTTTTCATCCCTTCTCAGAAGTGTCGGAATGGTCTGTTTATGTCTCACAAAATTCCCCAGTCAAAGTAAGTCTAGTAATGTATTCCAGGGTCCCAGTTTAAAGTGCTCTAAGGTCCTAGACTCACAAGGGGAGTGGTAAAAGTAATAATTTGTATTTGATTCAAATAACTCAAAGATTTATATGGTAATCTCTGGGTACCCACTAAAAGAGGGCTGGAATAACATATAACTAACAAAATAAGAGAGAGAAAATAATGGAATAATAATATTAGAAAATACTAATCCCAAAGAAGACAAAAATAAACGGAGAAAAAAATAACTGGGTCAAATAGAAAAGTAGTAAGATGATAGATACAAGTCCAAATATAATAGTAATTATGTTAACTGTAAATAGACCACATATGTAGTCAATAAAAGAGACAAAAACCAATGCCCACCTGGAAGCAACTTTTAAGTGAAACACCTTAAATATAAGGATATAAAAACGTTGAAAGTAACAGAATGAAAAAATGTACACCACGTCACTAAGTGAAAGGTAAAGTAGTTATACTAATACCAGACCAAGTAGACTCTAAGGCAGGAATCATTCCTAGAAACAAAGAGGAAAACTTTATAATGAAACGTGGGCCAATTTATTATAAAACTATAATAATGTTAAACATGTATATGTACAATAACATAGCTTCAAATCATATATAAAGCAAAATTGATAGAATTATGAGAAATAGAAAAAATCCATGATAGTAGTACAATTCAACACACCTTGATATCTGATAGAATAAGCAGATAAAAAATTCATAGCATCATAGCATATCTAAAGTATGTAATTAACAAATTTGACAAATTTATATATTTATCATGTGTTTATATATGTGCAATATCTACTATACATTATATAAACATACTCAATGCATCTGCTATGGTTCGAATGTGTCTTCTCCAAACTTCAGGTGTTGCCAATGTGATAGTATTATATTAAGAAGAGCAATCTTGAAAAGGTGATTAGGCCAGGAGGGCTCCTTCCCCATGAATGGGATTAAGACCCTATAAAAGAAGCTTCAGGCAGCATTAGGTGAGCTGCCCTTTCACTTTCCATCATGTAAACACACAGTGTTCTTCCCCATCAAAGGATGAAGCCATCACCATACAATGTAATCTCCTAGCACCTTGGTCTTGGACTTCCCAGCCTCCAGACCTGTAAGAAAATAAACCTCTGTTCTAATAAATTACCCAAGCTCAGGTATTCTGTTATAGCAGCACAAAATGTCTAAGATAGCATTCAACAACTATATAGAACATTAAACCTAAAATCTTATCATTTTCAAGTGTACCCAAAACATATACAACCTCATATTTATTTCTTCTTTTAGTAATATAGACATATCTCTCTTTATGTAGCAAGCGTTTTGCCCTCTGGGAGGTTCTTCTTTTCTATTACATCTCTTGGCCACATCTAAAATGGGTATTAGGAAACATGCCTTTCTTACTGGCTGAGAAGCTTTCTAAGTCCAGTTCCTGGCTGTTGAATAGTAGAGGATTGAGGATGAAGTCTCCAACAGCGACAGCCCAGGTTCATTGATTCTCAAGCAGCCCAACTTGAAACCTCAGTAGCTCTCATCTATTTGATTGCAGGCAGGTTTCACTAGCCTGGAATATTGATTTGCTTTTTTGCCCTTACCCTCATACCAATGGTGTAACAAGGAGGGCAGAATTGGTCTGTCCCAGGAGGGATGAGAATTTTATCACTGACATGGCATCCAATTGCCAGCACGTGGAGATGACAAAAAGTCAGGCTGGTTTTTGGTTGGTTTTACTATTGTTTTAAAATTCTCTATTGACAATGTATCCAATTGTTGCCTGGACATGGGTAGGGCTGCTGCCATCACAAACACTGGATCCCATGACCTCTGGCTTCCATGCTATGTGGGGCTATCTCCTAAAGGCAGTCGGGCTTCTGTGGGAAAGCTGCATCCTTAATCTCACCTCTACCAGGAATTATTTTGGTCAACTGAAAGGTTGTGACAGTAAACATAGGAAGTTTCTGTCATTGTTATTGTTGTTTAAATTTTATTGTATATATTTAAGGTGTACAATATGATGTTTTGATATACAAAACAGATAGTTTGTATATCAGCAAATAGTTCATATAACAGCATCTGACATAATTTCCTCACCCTCTATATCAGCCAGGTCAGAGTAGGCTTGTGCAGTGGTGACAGTTTCAAACCCTCAGTTTAACACGTGGAATTTATATCTCACTCAGTAAAAGTCCAGTACAGTAAAAAGTCCAGTACATTGGGCAAATCTCCATGTAGCGAATCTGAGAGCCTGCCTTCCTCAACCTCGTGACTCTGTTCTATTAATAAGGGCCTCAATTCTTTACTCGGCAGAGAGAGTTAGAAGTTTGCAGAGGAGTTTTCCTCTGCCTCAGTGCAGGAGTGACATACGCCCCTTAGGTGGAACTAGTCACATGGTCCGTCTCAGGATGAGGAAGTAGGAAGGGCAGTAGGAAGTTCAGGAATGAGAGAAGGACACCTCCTAGTAATGTTTATCCCCCATTTTACACATGGGGAAAGTGCGACTCAGAGACATTAAAACAGCTTTCCCAAGATTCCAGGTTTTAGTGAGTGACAAAGCACAAAATCAAAACCAGATCAATCTGATATTTTACTACGTGACATACCTCTTCCAATGTATTGGTTTTATTATTTCAGATATTTTGACATCATATTATTGTCAAATGAAGATCATTTGAAGAATTAAAAGCTAACCGTAAAACGTTTCTCTGTAAGATCACAATGGCTCATATCTATCTATCTATTTATAATAATTCTGTTTAAAATACATATATTTTCAATGAATAATAAGTTAGAAGAATGTATCTGAGAAATGTGTACAGTTGTCCCTTGGTATCCATGAGGATTGGTTACAGGATCTCTGCAAATCCAAAATTTGAAGATGCTCAAGTTCCTTCCATAAAATGTTACAGTATTTGCATATAACCTATTCTCATCCTCCTGAATACTTTAAATCATCTATAGATTACTTATGATACCCAGCACAATGCCTGCATGTCTCATCATTACATAAATTCAACATAGTGCTCAGCACATGACAAATTAAAATTTTGCTTTTTGGAACTTTGTGGATTTTCTTTTCTGAATATTTTTGATCTTTTGTTAGCTGAATCTATGGATGTAGAACTCAAGCGTCCAAGGGCTGACTGTATTCATTTGGGTGCATCATCTTTCCAGGGAGCTCAGAACCTGCTGCCAATGGGCTAACTTACCCAGGGTCATAATGGATATGATTGCCTTGCAGGAAGCATTGGTGTGCTTCCTAGCTTAGCGGTTACAACCAAAGAATGTAGGAAGAACCAATGCCTGGAACAGAGAGCAGGAGTTAGCTGGTAGGGGTAACCGTGTCATGAGACACCAAGCCAAGAAAAGAACAGGCTAGGAATCACTAGATGCAAAGTCATAGGAAAACCAGGGGGATTAGTTGACAGAAAACTGGTTGGGGGATGGAAGTTGCCAATTGATATTAAAATATGAGAAACGAAAGAGGTGTGGTGTGTGTGTTGGGGGGGCGTGATCCAAGGGAGAAAAAAACATCAGAAACTAATTGCAGTAGCTTTTTTTGATAGCTAAAACCTACCTTTCTGTGTGTGTGCATGCTACTATGTCTGTTTGAAAAAACAGTGGTTGCTGCCTGAAAATTTTGCCTCTATCAAATTTTATTACTTTGAAGCTGCATAAAAAGGGCCTGAAGCATTGGATATATAGATAAACTTTATCTGAAATTCAGGCTTTTTAAAAATAATTCTAGATTCCTAGAGCATAAAAACATAAAGGAAAAGCCCAATAATTTTGCCTGAATTTTTATTTTTTCTTTTTTAAAAAATTTATTTTATTGTTTTTTTAAAAAGCATCTCAAGCTCATTTTAATGATTTAAGTCATATTTCAAAGTATAAAAAGTGAAAAAAATATCACTACAAAGATCATCTTTTTAAAATCACCATAACTGTATTATATAAATATAGTTTCATATATAGTATATTTATATGTTAATGTTCAGATACAATAATATATACACAGAAATAATTTTATAAAAATGCTTTCATACTATTTATACAACATTTTAATAGAAATTATTAAACCTTATTTTTCTTGAATTTAACAGAATAAAACTAAATAAATAGCTGGATTTTATACATATCTTCCTTATACATCCTATATGAAATCTCTAAGGAAAGAAAAGACACAAAGAGAAAAGAAAAGAAAACATAAAGAGGTTGAAGCCATCATTCCATACTTGTTTCAATTTTAGATTATTTCATTGAGCCCCTGATCTGAAATAAGGAAAAATTGTACTGCAACTTTTTTAAAGCTTTCTTCCCTCATCTGTCACTTTTATTAGTTATAGAATTATTTTTTTCCATTTTCAGGGCTTGTAATACTTAGATTCTGTTCTACAGCTATAATATTCATAGTTGTTTCATCTTAATTCTATACATAAATGAGTTCAAGTCTCACCTTTGATCGTGGATTCATATCATGCTTGACTGGCTTTTATCATCAGGTAGGTGTTATTTTTGTTGTTGTTGAAGTCTCCATGGGCTGCTAACTTTAGCTTTTACATAATCACAAATATTTTTACATTTAAAGGACAATGTAGGTGGAAATACTTTTTGAAGGTAATTTTTCTTCCAGCAGGATGGGTTTTAGGCCTTGCTCCACTATCTTCTGGCCTAAGAATTGCGTGTGTCCTTTTATCACTACATTGTTTTTAAAAATACACAACATGCATTTTTTTTTTTTACTTATTCTGTGGTTTTTCAAGGTCAAGTACTGTTTTAAAGAAGAGTTAATTATGTGCTATTTCTGTAGCTAGTTCTATTTGATTTTTGCTTTGATATTTGGAAGGCAATGATATTTATATTTTATACTTCAAAGGCAAATTTTTTCTTGAGTATAAAATTCTTGGGTCAAACCTTCTCTTCTTAAGACTTTGTATATACTAGGGGACTTCAAAAAGTTTGTGAAAAAGAAATTAAAAGATAAAAGTAAAAAATATAAACTTTATTTCTCAACATAAGCTCCATCAAGTTCAATGCACTTTTGTAAGCAAAGATATCAGCCATTTAGTCCATTCCTAAAGAACTGAGGGTCCCAGAATTTAATCATGTCAATCCAGTCTTTTATACATTATTAACTGAAGAAAAATGGGTGCCCTTCATGGTTTTTTTTAGGATTAGGAAACAAAAAAGAAGTCAGAAGGAACCAAATCAGGACCATAAGGTGGATGCCTAATAATTTCCCACTGAAATTCTAGCAAAATTGCCCTTGTTTGAAGAAAGAAATGAGCAGGATCATTGCCATGGTAGAAAAGGACTCTCAGGTGAAGATTATTGGGTGTTTTTCTGCTGAAGCTTTGGTTAACTTTCTCAAAATGTTCTCATAATAAGCAGATGTCATTGTTCTTCGGCCCTCCAGAACGTCAACAGCAAAATGCCTTCAGAAAACACAAACTAACAAACAAACCCATGATTTTTGCTCTTGACCAGTCTGCTTTTGCTTTGACTAGACCACTTCCACCTCTTGGTAGCCATTGCTTTGATTGTGCTTTGTCTTCAGGATCATACTGGTAAAGCCATGTTTCCTCTCTTGGTATAATTCTTTGGAGAAATGCTTAAGGCTCTCCATCCCACTTGTTTAAAATTTCCATTGAAAGCTCTGCTCTTGTCTGCAGCTCCTCTACGTACAAGGGCTTTGGCACCCATTGAGTTTGCTCAACTTTAATTTTTCAGTCATAATTGTGTGAGCTGAATAATTAAGATATCTATGGTGTTGGCTATTGTTTGTGCTGATAATCATTGGTCCTCTTCAATTTTAGAGCATGAACAAGATGAATTTTTTCCTCAAAAATTGAATATGCCACACATCAGTGATTCTACCATTCTTCCACTCAGGCATCACCATAAATTTGATGTTTGCTCTTGCTTCAATTTTAGCAGAATGCATGTTGCTCTAATAGAGGCTCTATTTAGACTGATGCCTTATCCTTCTTAGTACATCAAACTGGATCTTGTTGAGACATGTCATGACAAGTTAATATGAGGTTATTTTGGTGCAAAAAAGTTTTGAAATCCATGCATAGCTTTTTCATAATATGCACGTTCCATGAACTTGTATTGCTTGTATTGCTTGATTATGTGCTAGTATTGAAACTATATTTACATAAAAATCTATATATCTATATCTACATTTGCTGAAGATGAAGATCCCTTGTATTGCTTGATTATGTGCTAGTATTGAAACTATATTTACATAAAAATCTATATATCTATATCTACATTTGCTGAAGGACTTAAAAATATGTCATTCTATCATATTGACTATTTTGAGTTAAAGGCACTTGAAAAATAGCAGGTGCAAAAAGATCATTCTGACCTTCCTTCTGTTTCTTAAAAGCAGGATATGAAATTCCCATGTGAAAGATACCCTCCTTATACCAGAATGAAAGTATAATTCTTATCATCAAGAATGGGCAGTTGAGGCTGAGGAAATAAACCTTGTTACACTAATCTTCATCCTCCTAGTCACTTCTCCATTCAATTAACTACTCTAGCCCAAGTCCCTTCACTACGTCATATTTTTATAATTTACTACTGTTTATCTAATTCAGTACGTAAGTATTGATCTCTAACTGTGGCTCTGGGTCTTCATTTCCTTATGAAGGCTCCTGTGCCACATAAAAGTTGTATTAAATAAATCTGTATTCTCTTCATTTGTTTATCTGTCTTATGTCAATTTAACTCTCAGTCCCAGCTAAAAAACCCTTAAAAGGTAGACGTAAAACTTTGCCTCCCCTGCAATGCACATATACACATGTGTATATACACATGTGCATATATGTGTACATATATCATGTATGTATATACATACATATATATAGGTCTACCTATGCATGTGTATAAAATGTATGAAGTCATTTTGATTTGTTTTTTTCTTTCATAAGTAGTTCACTTTTTTTTTTGGTCTGAGTCTTTGAATATCTCTTTCTTTGTCTTTGAAACGCAATATTTAACTATGCTCTACCTCCAAGTTAATCAGAGGTAGCTCTGACATCAGAAAGGAGACCTGAGGATGATGAAGAGGTAGGTACTTTTACGGACTAGATGGGGATGCCATCTGAGATCTGAATGTTCGAGGTTGTTCATCTCCCTCTGAAAGAACTTTCAGGTGGGCAAATACTAAAATGTGAATTAAACCAGAGGACACAACTATTAGAAAGACTGACACGTGCAAATGCTGCCAGGTTGGGAGATGTAGTGTTACAGCTCAAAATTTTAGTGTGTCAGTTTGGTCTGCAGATTTAATAAGTCTGGTTGTGGTGGTAGTTATAAACTCCTTTTTTCTGATTTTCTAACTTGCTTATAATGATAGTCTCTGACTTCAGATGGCTGTACTTAAATTTTTTTTTACTTCACCGTGGCATGAAAGCAATATGCATTCCATAGAAACCATACTTCGAGTACCCACACAACTGTCTTTCACTTTCAGTACAGTATTCAATAAATTACATGAGATATTCACCACCTTATTATAAAACAGACTTTATGTTAAATGATTTTGCCAAATTATAGGCTTATTATATGTAAGTGTTCTGAGCATTTTTAAGGAATAAAATCATATATTAAGCTATGATGTTCCATAGGTTAGATGTATTAAATGCATTTTCAAGGTATGATATTTTTAACTATAGGGGATTTATCAGGACATAACTTCATTGAATTTCAAGAAGCATCTATGTCTATCTTGGTAGATGAGTGTCTGTAAACAGTTTCAAATACTTATTGAAAGAGATGAGGTATAAATGAACATATATTATAATGCCTCAATTATGTTATTATTTGTAATATATTTTTAAAAACCAAGTCCTCTACTTTGGGTTAATACCAGTGCACTTGGGTGTTATCTAGTGGACTAGACATCATCAATACCACTTCCAATGGCTAATCATTCTGAACATCCACGGACCTTGTTATGTTACTTCTGGTGATCCTTTTTAAATGACGAAATTTGGACTCAACTTTGAAAAAGTTGTTAGCAAAATGTCATTTAATCTTAGTAGTTGGACAATGAGGCAGAACATTTTGCATGTTTGCAAAATAAGCTTCATTTTGATGCATTTGGCTGTACTGATTATATTAATTAACTTAACAGCAAGTGTGAAGATTATTTATGATGCATTAAAAATGATTGGACCTTAATTGCTTCCCTGGTAGAACAAGAGACTTAAATTTCAGGGTGAGGTTTGTAAAAAATTTAGCTTGCTGGTATGCAAATTCAAATTTTAGAAATGGTCCTTTGAAAACAAATGAAATCTCATGATGAGAAATAATTATTCATAATATTTCCCTCAGAAAGCAGAATTCAAATGTTTTATCTAAATGATACTTTTTTCAGTTTATGTTTACAAAGTATCAGTACTTTGTATTTAAAGACATTCATTCATTTATTTTAAGTCATTCATTCATTTATCATAGGCAATAAAAATATACTTTGCTATTTTGGTATTTGCCTATGATATCTAAGACTTAGGCATCATGGGAAATGTAAAAATGAGTCACATGTTAAGCTATTGGTCTCTCAAATTTCTTCTCCTCAGCTAATTTTATTTCAAAATTTTAATATTTTCGTTGCATTTTCAGTTTAAAGACTTTTTTCTCTTCCTTTGCAAACAGCGGCCTGAGAACTTTTTTGTAAAACATTGTTCTTTTTCTTTTTCTTCCTCCTCTTCTTCCTCTTCCTTTTTCTCTGTTTGGCTATTCATGTACTATGGGCACTGGTTACTTACTGGATGAAAGTTTTCCTGGATTCTTCAAGTTTGGTAACTCCATGGAACTTGCATTACCTGTTACCAACAGTACATTTAACATGCAAGGAAATGTGCAAATGTCCATCAAGGAATAAGCAAAGTATGAATAACAGTTAAGTATATCTCATTTAAAATTTAACTTACTAGTAAAAGCCAGATTGATAATTTAGGGTAGTCTTTTAAATATCACATGTCATGTGTTTTATTATGTTTTCTTTCTTTCATTTTGAAGATTTAACTTCTCTTGGTAAGAGGCAGGTATGTAGTAGATCAAAAGTTGGTGAGAGCAGTAGAGTAATCTACATATCTTCACCAGTACAGCTACTTCAGGCCATAATTATAGCTACCCAGAACAGGTTCACATCTATGTTTTCTGGTCCTTAATGCATCTAAAATAGAGTCTGAAGCTACATAGTTTCTATGAATGCATGTGTAATGTCTGTTTGATAAGTGTCTTCTCACACCCTGAGGACTTTTATAGGCAATTTGCATTTCACAATGGGAGAAATCAGCTGGAGAGAGTTTATTGTTTTGTATAATGGAGAGGAATGTGAAAATATCCCAGTTCCACAGATGGCACTTCTTGTTAGCCTTGAACATATACATGTGCAAGGATTGCTTTATGTTAACTAATACAGCCACCCCAAAGACTATTTTTAGAGGTGAACTCACAGTTTGGTTGGATTGCAATAATTAATAGAACTTCTTTAAGGATAGATGAAGTACTTATTTGAACTCCTGGCTGGAGAGTGACTTCATAACCCTGGGAAGGAAATTTCCCTCTGTGTTGATCTTTTTAAAACAGTGATTGTAACATGTCTATAATATGATCAGCCTGATTTTTAAATAACCCAAAAGACAAATCAGGGTCTCTAGAAGCAGTACATGTGAAAACATACGCGTATGTGAACCAAAAAGCCACAGTATAAAGCAAAAGTCTCTAAAGAGAATCTTGGAAAGAAAATCAGAAGATCATATGCATATAAAAATGTGTATCAATAAACAAAATCTTGTCAGACAATTTCAGGGTCCTCACATTTCATAAACCTAGCTTGAGTCTCATGGCATTCCCTCTTCAAGTAGAACATTAACTTCTAACTTTGACCCAAGATAATGAAAAATGATTCCTATTGATTGATGGAGACTATTATTGCCCAAGAAACCTGTTACATGTTAACATATGTAACATTTATAATGGGAAAGCAAAAATAGTGACAAGAGTGGCATTGATGTTAACTTGAAAATCTCCTTAATATCTTGCTTAATAGAAGAGAGCTGGGATTTCATTTCTGTTTTTGAAATCAATCTGTTGTGATATATTCTTTGGTTGAAGTATATGAAGAACATTTAGCTTTATTTTGACCTTTAATAGGAAGAGGGGGAAGCATTTTAATAAGCCTTTCAGATAGTTGTGGATATTCTTCTTTGATAGTACCCCAAAACTCAACAAATGACAGTTTTTAAAAGGTTAATTGAAAAGTAGAATCATAAATTATATTAGTAAACATTAATAAACTCTGTTACACTAAAATTATTTAATGTATCTTGTACTTTGAATGGATGTTTTATCCACATATAATTTTATGACATTTGTAAGCTATTATTCGCTCACTATGTAGTTATTACAAATGTTGATACATTTTATCATACAGTATTTAAAAAAACCCCACATTCATTAACATTATCATTGATATGAGAAATGTCTTTAAGTTTTGTAAAGCTATCATGCTTATGGAGATGAACACAAATTTTCCAAAATTGTTGTATTTGCTTGATAGCTCAAGTTTTCTTGGCAACAGACAAAAAGGGTCAATGGTTTTTCGTAATTTTTGAGAAGTTGTTTGGTAAATACCTAAAACAAAATAACAATATTTTGTCTTTCAGGAATTCTTTTATTTCTGTATGTATCTATACATGTGTGTGTGTATCTGTATATGCAGAGACAAGGTTTCACTCTATCACCCAGGCTGGAGTGCAGTGGCGCGATCATAGCTCACTCCAACTTCAAACCCCTAGGCTCAAGTGATCCTCCTGCCTCAGCCTCCCAAGTAGCTGAGGCTACAGGCACATGCCACCAAGCCTGGCTAATTTTTAAATTTTGTTGTAGAGACGAGGTCTCGCTATGTTATCCAGGCTGACCTTGAACTTCTAACCTCAAGTGGTCCTCCCACCTCAGCCTCCCAAGGTGCTGCTGAGATTACTGGTATGAGCCACTGTGCCTCTCCCTGTCAATAATACTTTTAATTAAAAATAACAATCCATAAAGAGTGGCTAGTTAAGCTCACAATTCAATCACTAATGCATTCCCTAGTGATAATCATTAGATATGCATCAACAGTGATTTACGCATACTGCCCATTTTGTAGAACAGAAAATTTTTTTAAAAAATCACTACTTGCAGGCAAAGATTTTATAAAATTAATCATTTTTACTGGTTTTTCAAGGACCTTCTTGAGTAAAATGGGCATTTCTTTTTTATCAAGGAGAGTGTGTTGGTAAAGAATACCGTAGAGTACTGTTTGGTGCCATGGCCTTGTTTTAAGCAATGGCACTGCAGTTTTATGCCCCATTCCTTTTGCACCACAGTGCAAATGTTAACATGGTGGAAATGGCAAATAAGGCTTTAGGATAATAATGAAAATAGTTGTGGACTCACAAACCTCTTGAAAGTGTCTCAGAAACCATCAAGCATTTGTGGACAACACCCTGAGAACCATTGACATCTCCAGTAGTCACATGTGATACAATACTCCATTTGTGTCTTTCCTATTGGAAGAAGAAATCCTTATGTCAAGTGTTCTAAATTTCATCACCTATCTAATTTGAGTCTATGACTTCAACCTAACCTTTTATTATGAATGACTTACTGGATCAAAGGAGGGTCTTCTAAAGGCAATTTTAAAATTCCATTGAATACTTCTATAAATACTCTAAAATCCAAGTAACAGTGTTTCATTTGTTATTTATGAGTCAGGAGCAACTCAGAAAAACTACCCTAAGTATTTTAACAGATATACTTTAATGTAGTGAATTGATTTAATAAAGTATTTGAGCACCAAATGAGCAAAAAGATAAAATTTTAGTGTGCCAGAAATGATAACTACTGAGCCAAAGAGATTGAGGACATGTCCAGGGACACAGGATTCAAAACTCTGAAGGATTTACTACCCTGCCTCAGTTGCTGCTTCCAAGGAGAGGGAAAGAAGACGGAGGCTAGAGCCACCTGCTGCTACCGGGGCAGATGATTAACTGCCATTGCAGATCAAATCTCTGAATGTTTGGCTACACTGATGCCCATGAATCGATGTTTACCCAGATATTTGATTATTTTTCAGTTCAGATAAAGAGGACCACCAAATACACAGTTTAAAGTTCTCTCCACTGAGATGATTTTTTTTTCACTGTGGTCTTTTAGGAATATTCCTATTTGTGCCTGCAATACCAAAACCACTTCTCCTTGGCACAAGCATATTGTGCAGAAACATCTATGTGCTGTGTCCAAGATTTCTTCCTTCTTAGTGATAATGAATTTCTCGTGAGATCATAGATGTGGACTGAGCAAGAGGGGGCAATGCAGTAGGTAGAGGTGATCTATGAGTCTGAGACACTGACATGTGACTTTAAGATCTACTGAAGGCTGAAATCTCATGTATAGTCCTCACTTGATAGTGAGAACTGCTGCTGTATACATCCAACTTCATGGTTTGGTGGATTATATAACACTAGGTTTGTGACAGAGTCTTGGGCTGCATGGTCATTTGATGTCTCATGATTCGGCTTTCAGACTCTATCATAGCCCAGAAAAATATGGGAGCTGTTTTTCAAAAGGAGAAAAGTTATCTAACAAAAAGGGCATTGCATTGTTTTTTAAACAATGGGTCTCTATGGGTCTGCATTTCTTTATTGTAGCTTATAAGATACTCCATAAGACATGCCCATGTGCCTCAGAAATAGAGTACCCAGGGATCTACTGAGTGACAAGGATGGATTAACAGAGCAGTTTGTATTGTGGATCGGATGATGAAGTGCTTCCTTTTTGCCTGGGTCTCACCAAAATTGGCCCCTTTATAGTTAACTTATAAATGGGCTATATTCCCACACTCAAATGTGACCTACATTGCCTCTACAATCCAAAGAGGTCTACCATGCAGTGTGAAGTGTAGCAACTGTCTCTCACTTATAGGGATATTCCATCATATTCCAAATCATTGAGTGTCCTGCAATTCACCAAGGTGGCAGGCCCATGAATTTTCATATTCCTTGCTTACTCTCTGATATGTGTGAGTTTTAATAAATTATTTAAAGCACTTGCTACTTCCTGCTCATGAGGTCCAATCAGCATGTTGCCATCAATGAAGAGGACAAGTGTGATGTATTGTGGGATATGCTTATGATCAAGAGCTCTGTGGACTAGATTATGTCAAAAAGCAAGAGACCTGATATAGTTCTGAAACAAGACAGTGAAAGTATACTGTTGGTCCTGACAAGTAAAAGCCAACTGCTTCTGGTGGCCCCTACAAATTGGTATAAAGAAAAAAAAGTGCCAGATGTTCAAATAGCTGTATGTCAGGTGCCAGGAGGTGTATTGACTTGCTCGGATCTGGAGCAGCTGCTGTATTTGGATTGTCTCATAAAGTTTATGAAATCCACAGTCATTCTCTATGATCCTTTGGCACTGGTCCAAGGACAGAGTTAATAGAGCTATGGTAGCAATATTCCTACCTCTTTTTAAATTATTATTTTATTTCAGGAAAATATGAGAATACAAACAGTTTGGTCACATTTTATATCTTTGCCTCTCCTTAGCAAGGGTTAGCAGTATGCCCCTCCCCTCCACAATGCTCACCGCATCCCTCAGATGTGGATCTACCCCCCAACCCCCAATTCCTGGTGAACACCACCACCATGTGAGCTCCATACTGTTAATCAGTCAGTACCAATTTGATGGCAAGTACATGTGGAGCCCATTCTTCTGATCTTGTGACACCTCACTTTGCATAATTGGTCTAAGCTCAATCCAGGATATGATAAGCAGTGCTAGCTCGCTGTCATTTCTTAAAATTGAGTAATATTTCATTGCAAACATACACCAAATTTTAATAATCCACTCATGAATTGACAGACACTTGGGTTGTTTCCACATCCTTGCAATAGTGAATTGTGCCTCCATAAACATTGAGGTGCAGATGTCTTTATTATAAAATGACTTATGCTTTTGGCTAAATGCCTAATAATGTTATTGCTAGATCGAATGGTATTTCTATTTTTAGCTCTTTGAGGTATCTCCAAGTTCTTTTCCACAAAGTTTGCACTAATTTGCAGTCCCACCAGCAGTGTAAGAGTGTTCCTGTCTCTCCACATCCTCGCCAGCATTTGCTGTTTTGAAATTTTTTGATAGAGGCCAGTCTCACTGGGGTTAGGTGATATCTCATTGTGGTTTTGAGTATACCTACATCTTTTGTCTTTGCTAGTGGCAATGATTCCTGTAATTCCCTTAGTGGTAATACTTTTGCTTTACAGTCCTGATGAAGAAAGGAATTCCCAGGGATTTCTCTTGGATATTTTTAATATAATAACATTTCCATTTGGTGGGCCCTCACTTGAGTTGGTGGTTTATATCTCAGGGCTTTTCTTTTCTTTCTGTAAATTCTTCAATGCATTTAAAAGCAGCCAAACTGGACCTCTGTGGAAAGTAATATGGAGATACCTCAAAGAGCTACAAGTAGAACTACCATTTGGCCCAGCAATCCCATTACTGGGCATCTACCCATAAGAACAAAAGACATTCTATAAAAAAAGACATCTGCATTAGAATGTTTATAGCAGCACAATTCAAAATTGCAAAGATGTGGAAACTACCCAAGTGCCCATCAATACATGAGGGGATTAATAAAATGTGGCATATGTATACCACAGAGTTCTACTCAGCCACAAAAACCAATGGTGATCTAGCACCTCTTGTATTATCCTGGATACAACTGGAGCCAATTCTACTAAGTGAAGTATCACAAGAATAGAAAAACAAGCACCACATGTACTCATCATCAAACTGGTATTAACTGACTTAACTG
>CAUYRT010075691.1:0-23801 GCA_963574885.1 Lepilemur ruficaudatus
AGCTAGGCTGACGCCACGGCACTCTAGCCAGGGCAATAGAGTGAGACTCTGTCTCAAAAAAAAAAAAAAAAGAGAAATCAATATATCAAAGGGATACCTATATTCACAGGTTTACTGCAGCACTATTCACAATAGCAAAGATATGGAATCAACCTGTATGTCCATCAGTGGATGAATGGATAAAGGAAATATGGTATATATACACAATAGAATACTATTTATCCATAAGAAAGAATGAAATCATGTCATATTATAGCAACATGGATGGAAATGGAGGTCATTATCTTAAGAGAAATAAGCCAGGCACAGAAAGACAGATACAGCATATCCTCACACATACGTGGGAGCTAAGAATCACATGGAAACAGAGAATGGAAAGACAGACAACCAACACTAGGAAGGGTGAGGTGGGGAGGAGGGGAGAGGATCAAGAGAGGTGGATTAAAAGGTACAAGCATACGGTACAATAGAAGGAAAAGGTTCAGCATTTGACAGGACAGCAGGGTGACTATACTTAACAAAAATGTGCTGTACTAGGATGACGGATACCCTAAATACCCTGACTTGATGACTAAACATTATATACACGTAACAAAATGTCACATGTACCCCATAAATTTGTACAAATAAAAAAAACCCCCCAAAAATACAAAAAAAATAGTGATGACAGTGACAGATCAAAGAGACAAGCTCAAGAGACACTTTAGGAGAGACATTTATTGTGACGAGGTGATTCACCACGGAAAACAGGAGAGGGAGCTCTGAAGGACAACTCCCAGGGCTCAGACCTGACCAGCGGGAATGATACCAGTGTCATTCACTGACACAGGAAACCCAGGAAGGGGAGCAGATTCAAGAGAAAGATGACATGTGAGAATCTGGATGTGAAAAGGCTCCTGAAAATCAAAATTCCCAGCTGTGAGACCTGCTGGGGGGCATCAGTGTGTTAAGGGATTCCACTGATGAGTCTTTAATGATAGCAGCCTTTTCCTAACCCAGTAAAAAGATAATAATTAATGGATGGGATCGCCTTAATATTAAACTCTCTTATAAATTTTTCTTAACTTTTAGATTCTGTTTCTGCTTGTTGATAACTATCTGGCTCAAGATAAAATTCTATGCTTGAGATTGGGATCTGCAGGAAGCAGACTCCAAGGCAGAGTTTAGTCTGCAGGATATTTATTAAGGAATGTCCTTGGGATCAATATTTGTGGAAAGGGAAGTGAAAGCAGGACCCAGCGAGGCAGAAGTCAAGGGCAGTGTGGGCCAACGACAGCCTTGGACAACCCCACAAGCAGCTCTGAAGCTAAAGCACCCTGTCAGAGCTGTCCCATGCCAGACCCAAATGGCCAGGCTTTTATACCCATCTCAATTAGCCATTGCACTACCATGCCACAGAGTGATTTTAAGTCTGTTATTTCAATAGATCAAGATTCTCAGAGGATACCCTGACAGCCAGGAAATATGCTACCCTGGACAAGTTTGAGAACTTTTCCCCTTCATACGTGTGTGTGTGTGTATTTTTTTTCCTAGACAGGGTATTGCTCTGTCACCAGGCTAGAGTGCAGCGGCACATTCATAACTCACTGTAACCTCAAACTCCTGGGCTCAAGCGATCCTCCTGTCCTCCTGCCTCAGCCTCCTCAGTAGCTAAGACTACAGGCACATGCCACCATGCCTGGCTAAGTGTTTTATTTTTTATAGAGACAAACAAGGTCTTGCTATGTTGCCCAGGCTGGTCTGAAGCTTCTGGCCTCTAGAGATCCTCCTGCCTTGGCTTCCCACAGTGCTGGGATTACAAACGTGAGCCACCACACCTGGCCTTCTTCCTATATTCTTTTTTTTCTTTAAGACAGCCCTCACATTTTTTATGTATTCTTTTAACAAACATTTATTGAGCATGCTTTTTTTGCATCAGGCACAGTGTAGGCACTGGATCAATGACAGACAACACAGAAACAGCCTGTGTAGAAATTATAACCTAATGAAGGAAACAATTATCTTTTAAAAGAAACGTAATGGTACAATTAAACAAAGTACTTTCCCATAGAGATAAGTACTCTAAGGAAAGTGAACAGGGTGAGTAACTGGGAGGAGTCTCACTACAGAGTGCCATGGAAACCCCTCTAGAAGCCACCCACATTACTGGGCTCATGGCCCCTTCTTCTTCAAAGCCAGCAGTGTGGCATCTTCTCTCCTCTCTGAGCTCTGCTTTCAGCCTTACATCTTTTCACTCTACCAGGGATCCTCCTGCCTCCTCCACATACAGGCCCTCCGAGTACATCAGGCACACGGGGATAATCCAGGATAATCCTCTCATCTCAAAATCACATCTGCCAACTCCCTTTTGCTATGTAATGTAACACATTCACAGGTTCTAGGGACTAGGGTGTGGACAGCCCGAGGAAGAGTGGCAGTATTCAGCCTACCACACTGAACTACCTCGTCTTTAATATGGGTGTAATAACAAGACCACTTCATATGGCTGTTGAGAAAATTAAATGCGTATCGAGTGCTAAGAGTGCTACCTGGCACAAAGAAAGTCTCAGCATATGTTAGCAGCTATTTTTACTACGCAGACCTCTTTATCCATCCCCTTAGTTCAGTCCCTGATCATAATCATTTCAACTGTTTTCACAATCAACTCTTTGTCTTCAGTTTTGTCCTCTCATATGTGGATCCCACACCTCACATATCTCAGTATGTGATTCCCACACCCCCACATTCCCCAAACTCCATACCACCGCCAGACAGAACCTCAATAATCACATCTCACTGATGCATTCACTCGATAAATACGTACTGGGCATCGACTATAACGCTGCAATTACGGTCTACGTGTCCAGTTCATGTGCCAGCTGCACTTCTTGAGCCAGGTATTGAATCCTGTTTATCTCTTTATCCCAGCATTTCACAGTCCCTGGACTACAGGAGGTGATCAATAATGCCTAATGAACGAGTTAATGAATGGATGAATCTAGTTAGAACATTCTATAGTTCTACGATTCTATAAGGGTAGGAGCCCTATTAAATTCTCATCAGAAGAACATATTTGGATTATTTGTAAAGCAGTTGAGGTGCTATAAAAATTTGCAACTAGAGCTCAGTGCAACCCGAGAAGCACAGCCAGTGCCCACACACCTCCTCCGGCCTCCCTAGGCAGAGCTGCACAGAGACAGTGTTGCAGAGAGAGCAGCTGGGTAAACTGACAAAGAGGCCGGGGTGGAGGAGCACATACTTTTTTGCAACCTTTAGGAAGGAGAATCAAGTGATGTGGCTACCATTTTGGTTAAGATATATATTTTCTCTCTTTCAACGTAATCTCATTTCCTCTCCACTACCAGAAAAAAAAGAAGAAGAAGAAGAAAGAAAAAAAGCAAGATACTGAGAAGGGCCCTTCTCAATGCTCCCCATTCAAGAGTGCCTGCCAAACCAATTAATACCTCCTGAATGTTATCTCCCTGCTATGTTAATGTTATGTTAATAAATGCAATTAAGATAACATTCAGGAGGTGTTAATTGGTTTGGCAGATGTACATGAATAAGAAGCACAGATATTTTGCTTTCCCTATTTATGGAGGCAGGAAGTGACACAAAGTTGGACAAAAGGAAACTTAATTTGCCTCCAGTCTCATTTGATACCACTTAGGCCTTTTCTGTTAAGTAATATATGGGATTTTTAAAAATGCTAATTTAGATGGTATTACAAAGATGAAGTGATTGTCAAATGTTGCAAAAACACTGAAATTGTCTTTTGCCACAAGAACTAATGTGATGTTTACTCTCTTTAAAATGCTATATATGCCATATATGCTATATATACACATACACACACTCTCTCTTTTAAATGTGTCTATAGCATATATGCAAATGAGCTCTCATGCTAATCTATGAAGCAGATTGTTCCAGAGGACTGACTTTTAGACTACTTTTAATGTAATTATTTCTTTAATGTATTCCAGTGATTTAAGAGTTAATGGTTCTTTTATTCTAATTTACCATAAGATGGTGGCTTCTTTTTGTGTTAGCGATCACACACATACACACCAGTGTACGTTACTTTGCAAAACAAAGGTTTCCTCTGAAAAGCCTAAATTTGTGTAGACTTGGAGCAAAGACATGTTACATTGCCTTGCCATCAAGGACATTGTGTTCATTTCTGGAACTTGGCATTTGCCAGCACTTCACATGGCCTTTGCCAGGCATAGTCTTCCCAGGACTTTATTAGGACACAGCTCTCATAAGAGTCCCACTACCATCTCAGATGTGAGAGGTTGTCAGTGCCCAGACCTACTGAGGTTCCTTCCAGTTTGGGAGGGTAAATTATTAGTGTCTACTCTATGAACCAAATGGGGAGAACTAAACTGAGTCATTATGCAAGACATTATTCAAACTGGGCTTCAAACAACTTGGAAGAACATTACCTCAACTCTAAATCACCATTTATAAATGCACTTGCTCTTTAATGAGGGTTTTCAGGGGGGTTGAAAAAAGAAGGGGAGGGGAAAGAGAATGAAGGAGGAGAAAGACCATGTTACATTTTATGTTTACTGCAGGACTGAAGTCCAACTGTAGAAATGCTAAAATGTGCATCTCAAATTAAAGAATATTATGTATCGCCTAGAAAAAACAGTAACAAAGTAGCCAGAAAAGAGTTACTGCTCTGTTTCAGGTGGACTGTTCTGAGCCAGTGTATGTTGGACAATCCCAGAGAACTCACCAATCCTGAGAAACACACGCATGTTTCTTTGCTAAATGCCCATCTATAACCCTTAACTATCCCTTCGTTAATTTCCTCAATGAAATTCCCTTGAATCTTACAGATAGGATAATGGGACTGCTCCTAGCTTTCTTCCTGTGAGTGTTGGTCATCTCTTAAGTGATAAAGCATTACGGTTGCTCTCCAGTGACAATAAGCTGTTAAATGAAGATTGTTATGAAATACCCTTCTGTGTGGATATGTGTGCAAATGTGACTGCAGTATCTTCCAGTTAGATAGAATCACTGTGGCTCAAATTCTTTAGGTTTTACAATCTTGGTTTCCCTCCAGGCTAAGGAGGTGGAGGAATACTCCCAAATGCAGTGACATTGGCTCAGTGTTTAAGGGAAGTCCCCACTCACCTGTTGCCTTGTGTTGTCTCTGGGGTGGCAGTGATGCCTTGACCCAGATTCCATTGAGAATCTGAGCCATTTCCAGACTATCCTGCTGTACCCATTAGGGAAGTATTGCTCACACTGGACACCTCCCTCTGCACTGCCCCCAAAGCTCAGGAGGCCACCTGAAGATAGGATCATGCAATAAAATCTCATGCTCAAAGCAGTGCACTCCAGTCCAAAGGTCACCAAACATTTTTAGTTAAAAAAAAAAAAAAGTAGGTTATATTCACTTTAAATGTTTTCTGGGTAAAAACACTGAATTCATACTTTGTGGCAGAGATACCAAATAGATTATATCTGAATGCTATGGACTGAATTGTGTCCCTCCAAAATTCATGTGATGAAGCCCTAACCCCCAGTATCTGAGAATACAACTATATCTGGAAACAGAGCCTTTACAGAGATGATTAAGTTAAAAGAGGCCATAGGGAGGGCCCTAATTCACTCTGACAGGTTGAGGAAGAGACACCAGGGATGTGTGAGCACAGAAGAAAGACCATGTGAAGATACTAAGCAGGTGGCCATCTGCACGCCAAAGAGAGAGGCCTCAGGAGAAACCAAAATTGCCGACGTCTTCATCTTGGCCTTCCAGCCTCCAGAGCTGTGAGAAATAAATTTCTGTTGTTTAAGCCACTAACACTGTGGTATTCTGCTATGGCAGCCCTGGGACACCAACACGCTGAGTGATTGCTGTTGGCTGCCTGCAGCACTATGTTAAAAAGTAGTCTGGCCGCGGGAAACAGGGCATGGGAAGTGGAGGGGCAGAGCGCATGGCAAGTATCAGTCATCCTTCCTCCATGGGTGAATCAGAAAGATCTGACTATGGGCATATGCACCTACACATAGGAACAAACCCTAAGTACTTCAACTGCAAAAACCTGGTTTTACTCAAGGACATTTGTACATTTCACCCTCTGGTCAAAAATAGATAGAATGTATGTATCTTTGTCAGTTTCCTTAAATTTCACAAGAATGTCCATCTTACCCCAATTTTGCTAACTAGTAACCATTACACTGCAACTGAATTGAATCAACAACCACAATAGCTGCTTTTCCTGTCAGCAAGAAAAACCAGAAACTTACCAATGTTTGATATTAGTAGGAAATCAATAACTATTCTTTATGGATAAATGAATCTCACTTGATGATTTTCTTTTTCCATTTTTTTCAGAAGATTCATTTTTAACTTCATTTCTCCCTCCAAAGGACTTTGGAAAACCAGCATTCCTTCCTTAAAGGATTTGGGACCCAAACCCCTAAGTCCTGTACTTATGAAAATAAGCCCTCTGTGAGGGTCTAGTGAGGTTGTTTGACTTTTATTTCACTGATCTTCTAACACATGTGTTCATAATGTTGGGTGTATTTTAAAAATTTAACATACATTAATACTTTTGGTTCTAACTAAACTGCAAAATTAGATAATTAGGTTTTGGGGGTTTTTTTGTTTGTTTGCTACAGTTTAATGTGTCCCTAATGAATAAGTGTTTTAATTTGCAAATGTCCCAGTAGAGTGCACTGTACTCAGAGTGGCTGAACGTCTTAAAGAGATCTTTGTGTAGAAAGAACAGAGACTCTTGCATGATAGCCCCAGCCTCCCCTACTCATGAACAAGGACCAGGGGAAAGGGGTGTGGCTGTGCCATGTTAGGACTTTTACTCCATTTAGTCCATGCTTGACCAAGGGGACTTGTCACGTATCACTGACACAAGCAAACCCGACTTGGGCAGTTCAGGAAGAACTTGAGAACTCAAGGAGGCCACTTTTGCCCTTTTTGCATATTTGAGTCCTCCCTAACTATCCTCTCTAGTCATTCACGGCTTTCTCCATCCCAGATCCGTTCATGATCTCCTACTGCAGAACCCTGCCAACAGCACACACTTGACTAGGCTTTGGGGAATTATGAATAAAGCTGCTGTAAACATTCTTATACAGCAATGTATGAGAATTCCAGTTGTTCTGCAACTTCACCACGACTTGGTATGGTCAACTGCTCATCTGTTTTTAATTTTAGTAATTCTAATAGGTATACGGTGTATCTCATTGTGATTTTAATTTGCCATTCCCTAATGACTAAATCCTAATGATGTTGAGAATCTTTCCAAGTACTTATTTGCCATTTATGTGTCTCCTTTGATGAAGAGTCTGTTGAAATTTGATTTTTTTAAAAAACTGGGCTTTTTGCTTTCTTATAATTGAGTTTTGGGAGTTCATTATATATTCTAAGTACAAGGCCTTTGTCAAATATATGATTTGCAAATGTTTTTCTCAACCTGTGACTTTTCTTTCTCTTAAAAGCAACTTTGAGAAAGCAAAAAATTTTCATTGATAGTCTAATTTATTAATTTTTCTCATATAAATCTTGCTTTTGGTATCATATCTAGGAAATCTTTACCTAATTCAAGCCTATGAGGATTTTTCTCCTAGATTTTCTTCAAAAATTCTGTTTTACATTTAAATCTATTATCCATTTTGAGTTAATCTTGTGTAAACTGTGAAGCTATAGGTCAAGGTTCTTTTTTTTTTTTTTTTTGCACATAGATGTCCAATTATTCATGCACCAGTGTATAAAGAGGCTATCCTTTCTCCATTGAATTGCCTTTGTAACTTTTTCAGTAATAAACTGACCATATTTTTTGAGTCTATTTCTAAAGTCTCTGTTCCATTTCATTGATCTGTGTGCCTTTCTCTTCATCAGTACTTGTCTTGATGACTGTAGCTTTATGGTAAGGCATGAAATCAGGTGGTATGAGTCCTCCAACTTTGTTCATTTTCAATACTGCATTAGATATTCTAGTTATTTGTCTTTCCATATAAATTTTAAAATCAGTTTGTCAGTAAATACAAAAATGCCTACTGAGATTTTGATTCGAATTGCATCAAATCTATACATCAAAGTGGGGAGAACTGACTTCTTAACTATATTGAATCTTCTAATCCATGAAAATGATCCTTCCTTATTTCATCAGTGTTTTGTATTTTTCCACATACAGGTCTTTATAAATTTGTACTTAAATATTTCTTTCCTTTACTTTTAGGTATTATAATAGGTACTAATTTTTAATTTTTTGTTTCCAATTGTTTATTGCTATCATGTGGGAATACAATTGCTTTTTGTATATTGATTTCATATCCTAAGACCTTGATACACTCACTTTTAAGTTCTAGGAGCTTTTTGTAGATTATCTGAGATTTTCTAATTAAGCAATATTATCTGGAAAGTTTTATTTTCCAATCTAATTGTCTTCTATTTATTTTTCTTGCCTTATTGCAGTGGCTAAGACTTCTAATATGAATGTTTAGTAGGAGTGGTAGAGCAAACATCCTCAATCTTATTCCTAATCTTAGGGGAAAACATTCCATTTTTCATCAAGTATGATGTTAACTATAGGTGTTTATAGATGCCCTTAATCATGTAAAAGAAGTTCCTTTTTACTGCTAGAGTGCTGAGAATTTTATCATGAAGAAATATTAAATTTTACCACATTTTTCTACAATTATTAAAATGACCAAGTGGTTTTTCTTCTTTTGTCTGTTAATGTAGTGAATTACACTGACACACTGAATGTTAAACCAACCTTACATTCCCAAGACAATCCTCGTTTGGTTGTGACGTATTACATTTTTGTGTTATTGGATTCGGTTTGATAATATTTTGTTGAGGATTTTGGCATTGATGTTCATGAGGGAAACTTGTCTATAGATTTTACTGTTTTCATTTTGGTATCATGTAATGCTAGCTTCATAAAATGAGTTAGAAAATGTTCTCTCTTTTTTAGAAGAAATTATGTAGAATTGGTATAATTTCTTATATAAATGATTGGAAGAATTCACCCATGAAATGATTTGGGCCTGGTGTTTTCTTTGTGAGAAGGCTTGTAACTACAAGTTCAATTTCTTTCATAAATATAGAGCTCTTCAGGTAATTTATTTCTTCTTGAGTGAGTTTTGTAGTTTGTGTTATTCAAGAAATTGGCCCATTTAATATAAATTGCCATATTTATGTCATAGTTATGAACATATAGTTGTTCACAGGATTCCTTTATTGTAATTTCAATGTCTGTAGGGTTTGTAATAATATCCTCTCCTTCATTTCTGATATTGGTAATTTGTATCTTTTCTCTTTCTCTTTTCTTGATCAGTCTGGCCACATATTTATCAATTGTATTGACTTTTCTCCAAAAATAATTGGACTTTGGCTTTTTACTCTGTTTTCAATGTCTTTGATTTCTGTTCTTTATTTCCTTTTTTCTGCTAGCTTTGGGTTTAGTTTGCTCTTTTTTTTTTAAGTTTCTTAAGATGAAACAGATTACTGATTTGAGACCTTTCTTCTTTTCTAACATAAGCATTTAGTGCTATAATTTTTTTTTTTTTCCGAGATGAGGTCTCACTATGTTGGTCAGGCTTGTCATGAATGCTTGAGCTCAAGTGATCTCCTACTTTAGCCTCCCAGGTAGCTGAGATTACAGGCTTGCACCACCATGCCCAGCTAATTTTTCTCAAAGCATTGCTTAAGCTGCATTCCATAGATTTTGACATGTTATATTCTTATTTCCATTCAGTTAAAAATATTTTAAAATTTCCTAGGAGGCTTCTTCTTTGACCTATGAATTATTTAAAGTGTATTTTTAATTTGCAAATGTTTGAGTTTTCCAGAAATCTTTCTGTTATTTGTCTAATTCTGTTATGATCAGAAAATATACTTTTTATGATTTCAGTTGTTTAAATTTGTAAAGGTTTGTTTTATGGCCCAGGATATGGTATATCTTGGTGAACGTTCCATGTGCACCTGAAAAGGCTATGTAGTCTCCTGTTGTGTGAAGTGTTCTATAAATTTCAAAGGTTTATAGTGTTGTTTGGGTGTTTGCTGATTTTCTGTTGATTACTTAGAGAGTAGTTTCAAGCTCTCTAAGTATAATGGATTTGTCTATTTCTCCTCTCAATCTCATTAGTTCTTATCATGTATTTTGAAACTTTTTGTTAGGTACATACACATTTAGGATTGTTATATTAACATCTTCTTGGTGAGTTGACCCTTTTAGCAGTATGCAATGTCCCTGGTATTTTTCCTTGTTCTGAAGTGTATTGGTCTGATGTTAATAAAGCCACTCCAGCTTTCTTTTGATTAATACGGTTGACCCTTCATACATGCAGGTGCCATATCCATGGATTCAACCAATTGCAAGTTGAAAATATTAAAAATTAAAAATAAGAAAACAAAAAATACAAGTAAAAAATATAGTACAATAACTATTTATATAGCATTTACATTGTATTGGGTATTATAAGTAATCTAAAGATGATTTAAAGTATATAGGAGTATGTATATAAGTTATATGTGAATATTACCCCACTTTATATAAGGGACTAGTGCATCCTCAGATTTTGATATCCACAGGGGGTCCTAGAACCAATCTCTGTGTATACCAAGGGACAAGATGTTTATATCACTTTGTTTTGTTTTGTTTTAGAGATGGGGTCTCAGTCTGTTATCCAGACTGGTATGTAGTGGTGTGATCAAAGCTCACTGCAGCGTTGAACTCCAAAGCTTGAACAATCAATCTTCCCACCTCAGCCTCCCAAGTAGCTGGGACTACAGGTGCATGCCACCATGCCTGGCTCATTTTTTCTATTTTTGGTAGAGATGGGGTCTCACTATGTTGCCCAGGCTGGTCTCAAACTTCTAGTCTCAAGTGATCCTCCCACGTCAGCCTCAAAAATTGCTAGAATTACAGATGGAAGCCACCATGCCCAGCCTCTGTGTTATTTCTTACAACTCCATGTAAATCTGCAATTATCTCAAAACAAAAAGGTTAATTTATAAAAATAATAAATAAATAGAATCAAAACAGGAAAAAAACATGAGTTTCTTGCAGACATCGTAAAGTTCGGTCCTGTTTTTGGTTTTTGCTTTTTTAAAACATTAGCATTTAATTGACATATTTAGAGTATTTACAATTAATGTGGTTATTGATTTATTTGGATTTAGGTCTATTATCTTATTATTTATTTTCCGTTTGTCCCTTGGTGTTTTTTTCCCCTCTGTCTCCCCCTTTCTGCCTTATGCTGAATTTTAAAAATAATTATAGTATTTTATTTTATAATTGGCTTTTTTACTATATCTCTTTGTATAAATATTTTAGAGTTTGTTCTAGGGATTACAATATACATACCTAAGTTTTCACAGTTTACATAAAGTTCATATTTTATCACTTCAAGTGAAATGTAGAAATCTTACAACCATATAGGTCTCCATCCTTTCCCCTTTATTTTGCAATTGTCATATATTACCATATCTACTTACATTGAAAATGCCATCAAACAACGTTATAATTTTTGCCTTTAATAGTTATAAGTATTTGAAAGAATTTAGGAGAGAAAAATAGTCTGTCATATTTTACGTGCACATTTACCATTTGTCTTCTTTCTTCACACCTATAGTTCCAAGTTTTGCTGTAGGATCGTTTCCCTTATGCCTAAAGAACCCTCCTTTGATATTTCTTTTCGAGCAGGTCTTCAGGCAACAGATTCTCTTAGTTTTCCTTCATCTATAAATGTTTTGATTCCAACACTATTCCTGAAAGGTATTTTTGCTGAACATAAAAATCGAGACTAATAATTGTCTTTTTCAGCACTTTAAAAATCCTTAGATAGTCTGGGGGATGGTCAGGCTTGAGGCTCTGACTTGAGGGGGGAGGGGAGCAAGGGCAATGTACATAACCTTAACATTTGTACCCCCATAGTAGGCTGAAATAAAAAAAAAAGCACACACACAAAAATCCTTAGATAGTTGCAAAATGTATCTTGAATGTGTCCACTTCTCTCCTCTGAACTCCTGGCACCCTAGTCTCGGCCACCATAATTTTTCACCTGTCCAAAGGTGACAGACTCCCAACTGGTCTCTCCTTCTACTTGGTCCCTGTTCATACCATTTCCTACACTGCAGCCAAACTGTTTTGTTACTGTTGTTTTTTTAAATAAGAATTTTAGTAGAAAATAGATATTTATTTTTATTTTTTATTTTATAGTGACAGAGTCTTGCTCTGTCACCCTGTTTAGAGTGCAATGGCATCATCATAGCTTACTATAGCCTCAAACTCCTGGGCTCCAGTTATCCTCCTACCTCAGCCTCCTGAGTAGCTGGGACTATAGGGACATGCCACGATGCCTGGCCATTGGGTTTTGGCTTTTTTTGTTTGTTTGTTTTGAGAGGAGGTCTTGCTAGTTGCCCAGGCTGGTTTCAAACTCCTGGCCTCAAATAATCCTCCATTTTGGCCTCCCAAAGTGTTGGGATTACATGTATGATCCACCAGTTCTGGCTTGGATCATGTTTATTTTTAAAACTTTGGCCAGCCTGAGGAAGAATGAGACCCTGGCTCTATTAAAAACAGAAAAAATTGGCTGAGCGTGGTGGTGCAAATCTGTCGTTCCAGTTACTCAGGAGGCTGAGGCAGGAGGATCATCTGAGCCCAGGAGTTTGAGGCTGTGGTAAGCTAGGATGATGCCACGGCACTCTAGCCGGGGCAACTGAGCAAGACTCAGTCATGAAAAAAAAAATTTTTTTTGGAATGTTTTGGGTGTCTGTGTTCACCTATCTTCTGTTTCATTCCTTCCCTTAACACCAGAGTGAAGCCCCATCTTAAATTTGGTGCTTGTTAACTCCATGTGCGTCTTCCTACTTTTACTCCATATGTATGTGCCTCGGTCTGCTCAGGCTGCCGTAACAAAATACCACAGACCAGGTGGCTTAAACAACAATTCTGGAGGCTGGAAGTTCAAGATCAAGATGCCAGCAGGGCAGTTTTGGGTAAGGCCTCTTTTCCTGGCTTTCTGATAGCTGTCTTCTTACTGTGTTCTCACGTGGCTATCCCTCTGTGTGCCGCAGGGAGAGAGAGCTCCAGTTCTCTTCCCCTTTTGATAAGGACACTACTCCTACAGGATTAGGGACCCAGCCTTATGACCTCATTTAGCCTCAGTCACCTCCATATAGGTCCTGTCTCCAAATACAGTCACATGCGGGTTTGAGCGTCAACATAACAGTTTGGCGAGGAACGCAATTCAGTCCGTAACAGGATGCGTCCCTAAAACACAGATAGCCAGGCAGAGAGACAGGCGGGTAAGTAGGCAGACCGAAAGACAGCTAGACAAGCCAGGTGAGGTGGCTCACATCTGTGATCCCAGCAGTTTGGGAGGTTGAGGCGGGAGGGTCTCTTGAGGCCAGGAGTTCAAGGATGCAGAGAGCTGTGACTGCACCACTGCATTCCAGCCTGGGCAACAGCCTGGGCAACACAGCAAGACCCTGTCTCTCTTTTTTTTTTCTTTTTTTTTTAAAAAAAACAACTTTATTGAAGTATAATTTGCATGCCATGCAATTAATCCATTTTAAGTGTATAATTAAATGATTATTAGTAAATTTACCAAGTTGTACAGCTATTCACATAAATCAGTTTTAGAAGATTTCCTTTCCCCTACTGAGACCCCTGATTCCCTTCCCCAACTACATGTCAGGCATGCCCTTCCCCTCCACAGTGCTCACCGCATCCCTCAGATGTGGGTCTACCCCAACCCCTGAATCCCTGGCGGACACCACCACCATTTGAGCACCGGTAATGTTAATCTAGACCCTGTCTCTTTAAACAAACAAACAAACACAGACAGACAGACACATGAAGATATACTGTGGTAAAAGTTGATCTAAATATATTTACCTCAACTAATGAAACCAAAGGAAGTTACTATTGGTAATTTCTCATTTAATAGCTGTGCCTTTCTACACCAGAAACTCCAATTTTATCAGTCATGTTTTCAAAATTTAAAGTTTCCAAATTCTATTTTTAAAAAAATCTTTGTAAATTACAAAGGAATAAAGTCATCTCTCAGTCTTCATTATGTGACTTACACAATGTGATGGGAATTGTGATTACATAATTTTATATTCTTCATCTTCTATCCACATGCTTTATATCCCTCCTGTCTGAAACAAGTATTCTGCAATCATTAAAATTAAACTTTAAAATGTTTCTTAGAGGTGGGAGTGGGTACGAAGAAGACTTGGTTGATGGCTACAAAAACACAGAAGGAATAAATCCCAGTGTTCCATAGTACAGTAGGGAGACTATAGTTATCAATAATTTATTGTATGTTTCAAAATAGCTAGAAGAGAAGATGTGGAATGTTCCCAACACAAATGATAAATGTTTGAGGTGACAGATATCCTAATTACCCCCTAATTTGATCATTACCCATTGAATTCACGTCTCAAAATATCACATAAATACCTATAATTATGTATCAACAAAAGAGGTTTTTTAGAGATGAAGTCAAGAACTTCATTTCCCAGCTTTTTAATAAAAAGCAAATTTCTTTTTAAAAAATAAAATCCTTGATTTAACATTATGGAGAGAAGAAAAATGTTATTTTCAAAGCCTTTGGACTGGTCAAGTTTAGCATAATGAAGAAAAAGTTCTAATCTCTATCTGGCACTGGAGCCATCACATTTTCATCGTATTTCCAGTCAATTGGTTAAATTTTCTTTCATTCCATGTCTCAGAATTTTGTCCTTTTGAGGCAGGCAAACAACTCAGCCTTGGCAATATTGTCTCTCATTTAACAATCTATTTCGGGCTCATTCTTGGCAGTTCCAATGACCTCGCGCTGCTGACACGTTTTCAGTGTGTGTGTGGCTGTGTATGAGACATTGCTATTTTCCTACATGGCTCTTCCCTTTGATCATCAGCCTTGTCTTGTCTCCCTCTCTCCCTTGCAGCTCTAATTGTTTTTATTCCTTTGAACCCATCTGGAAAAAAAAAGAAGGTCTCCCTTTCCAGTTGTTGCCGCCAGCTTAGAAATACTCCAATTTCTTTCTCGCTCAGTAGTTTTAGTTTGTTAAGAAGTTTTTTCTTTCTGCCTAGACTAGTTACAGCCTCGTCTGATTGTCATCCAGCAGTAACATCCCGAGGCCCTCAGGTGTTATAGTGGGAGGATCATGGGGTTTAAAATCCAAATGCTTGATTTGATTCCAAATCATAATCCTACCACTTCCTAGCTAGAGACCGTGGGCAAATGCTGAGCCACTCTGGGACTCAGTTTTCTCATCTGTAAAATGGGAGTGATCATACCCATTTTCAGGGTTGTTTTGAGGATTAAACAAATTAGTGTACATGAATGTTCCTTGAGAAGTATACTTCAGGGATGTTAATCTTTGCTCGGTTGAATAAACACTTATTTAACAACTAACAGCGTTGGCAAACTCAAAGGACTACAGGTGATATAAATGCATGCGGCAGGCACGGTTCCATGCGTCAGGAAGTGGGAAGGTCGTGTGTCTGGAGAACTAGAGCTCACAAGCCTGTGTGAGGACAACTGCTGCTCAGCTCCAACCCACAGTCTGCATCTGAGAAAAGGATACAGTGTTTCCAAATGTTTTGATTTTTCAAGAAAAGCTAGAAACCATGATGATTTTAATGTAAAATCTTTCAATTTTAAATGCTGACAACTAATTTCTAAACATCCCTCTGTGGGTGAACAAAACAATACTCGTCTACTAGCCAGATTTGTCTTATAGACCTCTAGCGTGGTCTACTATGTGCCACATAACTATGGGAGACCCTAGGAATGCAAAGAAAAAATAGATAGCCTACGGTGGACACTGCAGTGCACTGCCCTGATCCAGCCCCCTTGAAGAAAGGACGCGCTGCCCAGCTGCAGGGAGTGCTGGCAGCGGGCGGCCCTCAGCAGTCGGCCCCTTCAGTTATCGCTTCAGCTGCAGAGCCGCCTCACCCAATGCCACGCCCCTTCCCGGGTGGCCCATACCCAGTGACTGATGGAGGCAGGGGTATATGGAGGCAGGCTCCCTCACTCCAATTTGGAACAACTCTGAAAGGCCATTCTAGCTCCAGAGCTCTTTACAGTATTGGATGGAGCAGATGTTGGGTTTGCAACAGAGCTCGTCTTCTCCCTGAGCCCACTTGTGCTTCCGTCTCCTCCATTTCACAGGCCATGATCCCAAGGCCGCTCCTGAGTTAACATCTCGTACACTAAACTCTGTCTCAGAGTCAGCTTCCTGGGTAATTTCACATGCAACACGGTCCTCGAAGTCATGGTACTATCTGTACGATGAGCGAGGTGGACAGATGATTCCAAAACCATGTGAGAAGAGCTAGAATAGGCATATAAAGAAAAAGTTATGGGAAGGGAGGGGAGGCCATCAACTCAACGAAGCTCAAGTTAAGTCTTCCTGGAGTGGACAATCTTGAGACAATTTTGGAATGTTTTAAAGTTTTTGAGCAATAACCAGATAAAGAGGGAAGAACAGGTATATTCGGCAAAGAAAACACTAAAAGCAAAGAGCAGATGGATGTCCAAGAAACAAAGGCCCAAGTGTGCATGGAGAACCACCAGCAGTTTGTATTAATAGAGCTTATGAAGTTGGAGAGAACACTTTTAACTTAAGAATTTGGCCTTGGTCCAGTAGTTAATGTGGACGGAAAATTTTTCCTCTTAACTCACTGAACACTTGTTCTCTCTTTCCTCCAACAAGCTTTGCTATGTTGGTCCTTCGTGGAGCCTATTTTCATTCAACAGTCATGCCTTGATAAGTTTCATCTGCTGGCAAAATTCGAAATATAGACATGAACATCCAACTCAACATCACTCAAATGGCCCACAGGAATCACAAATTCAGCATGTCCAAAATCAAGGTCATTACCAAACACGCCTACATCTCATCTTTCTGAATTCCCTACCCTGGTAAATATGGGCACCTCCCACCCGGTTGCTCAAGCCAGAGTCCTAGGTATCAGTCTCAATTCATTTCTCTCCCTCATCTTCCAAATTCAGTTTCGCTGTGTGTCCTATAAATAATCTCACCTTCACATATTTTGGATCACTTCATATCCACTGCCACTTCCTTAGTTCAGTGAAAGCTCTTAACAACCAACAAATTTGCTTGTAGTCTTACCCCCTTTCAAATCCATTCACCAAATAACTTTAAGAATAATCCTTTCAAAACACAAATACGATCATGCCAAGCCTCAACTTAAAGTTCTCCAGGGGTCCCCATAATCTTTGAGATGAAGTGCAAAGTCCTTAACAAAGATCTTCAACATCTGATACTGATTTCACACTTTCTGCTTCACCCACGTTGTGTTAAATTCCTGTTCTCTCTTGCCTCTAGAACTTGCACCAGGTTGCACTCAGTCTGAAACATCTTTCCCTGGCTGTCTCCTTTTCTTCTTCCTTTTACCTGGTTAACCTGTTTTAGTCCTTGAGGGCTAAACTTAGGTGCTACTTCGTCTAAGGAGTTTTCTCCACCACCCTTACTTCTATCATAAGCTAAGTGCCTTGATTACAATTCTATCATTCACCTATCAATCTGTCTTTGTCTCTGTCAACAACAAGACACAGCTGAAGACAGAGAACATGTCTATCCATTCCCAAATTTCCAATGCTTTGCATATTTGGCACACAATAGGTCTCAAGAAATATTTTCTGAATCAATGAGTGAATGAAACATATTTTATTGCTAAATGTAGACTCTGAGAGCAATATGGGTCATTGTTTCAAGAGGGAACTCACTAGAGGCCAAGAGACATGTTACAAGAAGTAGTAATGACCTAAACCAGAAAAGTAGGAGTAGAAATGGAGAAAAAAGAAGTTAGATGGAGAAATATCTTAGAGGTAAAATCAACAGAATTGGTGATTGGATAATTGGGGCTGAGGGAAAGACTGTGGCATGAAATAATTCCTGGATTTCTGACCTGGGCACCAGGATGGTGATATCTTATACAGAATACAGGAGGAAGAGCAGGTTGGATAAAGGGTGTAGAGATGATGAGTTTTAATGAGTTTGTTCAGTGAATGTTGAAGGGGAGGTGCCTTTGGGAGGACCAGGTGGACTTATCTGGACATTAACATATGGGGTGAGGGGAGGAGTAAAAATCATAAATGAGATGGGCCCAGGGGAAACAGTTGGTGTAAGAAGGTCAAGCACAGTGCCCTGGGAACACTAACTCTGTTGCAAATTGTGCCAGGTCTCTTACTTTTGCCCCTGCCCCAGAAGAATGATCTATATGGACTACACCAATGGGCATCCTTGCCCTCTGGTTTTGCTTGGGTTTAGTTCATGTGAGAGACCAGCAGTAGACAGAAGGAGAGAGGAGAATGACATCCAGATATTTGTTCTCCAGTTCACTCCCTGTTCATCCCTCCACCAAATGTCACAGCAACTTCCAGGGAGCCCTCTTCATATGACTACCTCTCCAGGTTCCAGTACCGGCCCACTCCCCCCATCAGGTGTGTTGAGGAAGCCCCACTGTCGCTAGCCTGGGGCACTGTCCCAGCCCTTCTTGTTTTTCCTAAACGACACACACACACTTTGTAAACAGCCCTTTTATTAAAATCCCCGTAATCACTCAGCTTGAGCATGTCATCAGTTTCCTAAAGAGACCGAGTGATACACAAAGGATCCCAGGAAAGAAAAGATAGGCAAACTAATCTGATAAACTAACTCTATTAAGGTGCTTTAGAAGATTACCTTTCCTAAATAAACAGACTTGTCTGAACATGAAAGAAATAGCCCTGAAAGTGGAAATTGCAGGCATCTAGGACAAAGGAGTACGTGGTTGTTAGCTAGAATGACTGTAGTGGTAAATTAACTTGGGGATTCCCACAGATTAAATTCCAGTGATGCATATTCCAAAGAACTAAGTAACTGTACACGTAAGTCACTTGCAGGTATCTATGGTGACATGGTCTCATATTGTAATAAACTTTGTAAGAGTTTAATAATGCAGGGATTCCAAATAACTGGGTATACAACACTGGCGTGTCGGGGATGGATGTAATGGCATCTATCCCATTGGGTCCAATACCTGGGCATCAAAATAGAACAAAAGATATGAAAGAATATTAGGGAAATTCAGCTGTCTGCTCCACTGGAACCACAAACAAGTAATATTATATGTTTGGTTGTATTAAAGATGGGATTTTGACATACATGTATATGGCCTCAACATTATTTTTGAATATATTAAAGCTGGACAGTGGCTTTCCTTTGAGCTCTTCAGAGCATACAATATAGGCCACTGCTGACCCTGGCTCAGCTCCATGACACCCCCTTCCATATCTGTATCCTCTTGGTCATCTTTACTGTGCCACAGTTTATGACTCACTGCCTAAATGAACCCTCTAAACACATCCTACTTGGTTCTAGGGGGCTGTTGTCATAGCTACAACCCTTCAAGACCCTTCTATTGCCAGCTTGTTTACAGAAAGTGGCTAGGTTGCAAATTTAATTTGTTTTTCTATGACTTAGGCAATCAACCCTGCAAGAATGCAGAAAAAAAAATAGTGGGGGCTACTCAAGAATAATTTAAATGCCAACATGTTTACAAAGAGACTTATTTGTAATACAAATATGAAATACTTTTGATGTTGATATTCAGGTCATTAGAACTTAGTGTCAATCAGGCTGTTAGAACTTCTCATTGACTTATCAATAAGAAAAAAAGGCAGGAAACCTGGAACTATGGGTTGTTTGCCCTACTTATCTCAATTCAACAATCTAAATCAAATCAAAGAAAAATCCCAAACTTGAAAATGACTCTCAAGTTTATCTCTTCTAACCTCCTTCTCAATTCACTCCTTTCTCGTACAATGTCCCTGACAAAGTCACTTGTTCACACACTTAACAGACACCAATTGAGCACCTGTCCATGTCGAGCACCATTTATTTAACCACAAAGATGAAAGCACTTTGGTTGTGACATCCAAGAAACTCACAGCAAGTCTGTTCCTGAATGCCGACTTCATAACATAAACCATTATCATCAAGTTCTCTTGAACCCAAATCACCTCCACACTACTTCCAGAAGAGAAAATTCTGTTGTCTTTGACTATGTCTAGGGAGTATTAAGTTTTTGTGCCGTCCACCCTAACCCCAAGGATTTTTTAGGCAAAACATACCAAGTTTGCTCAATTACTGCTCATATGACTTAGTGTCCAGAACACTCCTCTATACACATTCAAGTTTGTCAAAGCCCCTCTTAAAGTGAGGAGACCAAAGTGGATAATGTACCCTAGATGTTTTCTATAATGACCTGGGCTCTGTGCTTTTACTAATGAAGCTACAGTTCCTCAGCCCTTTGAAAACACCTGTCGTTCTGTTATATGTCTTTGGAGTAGAGTCAGTGCCAAGTTTGTACGGATAGATGATTTTGTAATATTGGGCAAGCTGCTTCACACCTCTGAAGGCTAACTTCACCTGTGAAACAGAGATCAGCATTATTCCTCATAGATTTGTTGTGAGGGTGAAAACACATGGCATATGGACAGCCCCTAGTGCAGTACCTGGTACACAGTAGATGCTCAACATTTGTTAATTGATCCCCTTAATATCACTTCTACTTTCATAAACACAGCCATTGCTTTTTCAAAAAAAGATTTTCACGTAAACTGACACCAAATCCAGTGCCATCTATCCTGTATTTAATTGATTTTCTTCCTGAAATTTAAGACTTCATGTTCACAATTGAAACAGTTCATGGGCTTTCATCCTGTCTTCCTATTGAGATTTTTCCCTCGATTTTTATCGTATTAGATCACGTGAAAATTTGATACACCCGACCTTTAAGTCCTCATCCAAGTCACCGATAATGTTGTGGATAAAGAAAGACCAAGGACAGAAAGCCCTGTGCCACACCAGGGGACGTTCCTCCAGGTTTACATGTGTTCCCACTTTTCGTCAGTTGTTTAATGAGTTCTGAATGGGGCTTTCTGCAGCGACATCTTACACACATCCCTTCATCTTTCCAGAGAACATCCTAAGGAAAACCAGATGATAAATTTGTCTCTGGCATTCCCCAGATCTATTTGCTCAGTAACTCTGTTAAATAAGAAATGATATCTGCTATGATTTAATGAATTTATACTAGCAACTGATGCTCATTTTCTTTTCTAATTATTTATAAGTCATCTCTCTAAAAACCTGCCATATGTCTTTTCCTCCTCTTTCTTCTTTGTGATAGGCAAAATAACGGACCCCCAAATATGTCCCTGTCCTAATGCCAGAACCTGAGAATTCGTTACCTTACATGGTAAAGGGGCCTTACAGAGGTGATTAAGGTTAAGGACCCTGAGATGACGAGGGCAGCCTGGAATGTCCAGGTGGGCCCCATCTAATCACAGGAGCCCTTAGAAACAGAGAACCATTTTCAGGCGTGGTCAGAGGGTGCTCAAAATGCCAGAGAAGTGGATGGCTGGCATTGACTATGGAGTAAGACGGTCCCACCCAAGGAAAGTGGGCAGTCTTTAAAAGCTGGGAAAAAACAGAAAACAGATTGTTTTCTACAGCAGCCAGAAAGGACACAGCCCTGCTAACACCTTGATGTAGCCTAATGAGATGTGAGTTGAACTCCTACTTTCAAAACCGTAAGACGGTAAATTTGTGTTTTTTAAGCCACTAAGTGTGTGGTAATTTGTCACAGCAGCCATAGGAAACTAATACCTTCTCATCATCCTTCTCCCCCTCCTCTTCTGTGCATTTATAATTCCAGTTAACATAGATTTTTCTTCAAATTCACTTTGGCCAATTGGGGCTTAGTTTGGCCAAAACATGAGAGACTAGGATAAATCCAGAGAATTGCAGGAAGTCATCAGTTAATCTCCTAGTAACAAGTCATCCTGATCTCTTCATTAACGTAGGTTGCAATGGAATGCCTTTGTGGCTAAACTTTATTAGAATTGTTGTAATCACGTGTAACTATATAACCATATCTCTTTTAAAAAATTCAAAATTGATCTAGACTTTACTTTCTTGCACCTCTGATGTAATTCAGTAACACTTGGTGTGGCTTTACTGAATATATTCTACCCTTACAACCTGTACAATGACGTTATTGTTAGAAGCTACATTTGTGAGCCAAGCCCGACTCTGTCACTTCCCAGTTTTGTGACTTTCAATAGTTATTTCCATCTCTCTGTGCTTCAGTGTTCATACCTAGAAAAATAAGGACATTTGAAGAGATAATCTCTAAGGTCTCTTTCTTCCTCTAAATTGCCATGTTCTATCAGAGTATAGACCAAAAAGAAGAGAAGCTCTGTTTCCCAGCTGAAGGACAAACTGATGGAAGTACAGCACTTCATTCCTTTGTTCACGCCGGTCCCCATATATGAAATGCACTCTCCTCCTGTATTTTCTTTTACCACTTACATCTCCAGCTAGTGAGATGCCTCCCTGCTTTCAAGGCCCAAATCAAATGCCACTTCTCATGAAAACTTCCTTGATCACAGCATCAGGAGTTAATCTTGCTCTCCTCTGAAATACTGCAGCACTGGTTGCCTGTAGGATTATTTCACACTGAGTTATTATCCTTTTCGTTGCAATGTCTTGCCACTCCAACCAGCCTGCAGCTTCCTGGAGAAGGGGACCACGTTCTGTGTTGTTTGCCAATTTTAAGGGTTGGGTAATTGTCCCACCTCTCCTCCTGTCATAACGGAGGTCGGTGTCCTCCCATCTACAGCCCACCCTCTTCTTGTCTCCTGATTCTGTCCCCTCCAGCCTCTCGCAGACCCAGAGACATCCATCATCCTCATGTCTCCTTTCCCTTTCCCTTCAACTTCTTTTCAAGCGCTCAGCAGCTGTTGGTGTCTGGCGATCACTTCGCAGGACAGAGCAGGTCAGACCTGCGCACACGCTGTCTTCTCTTCACCTTGGCTTCTCCTGCCTCCTCCCCACCGGACAATAGCTACTCACTGCTCACGAGTCACCATGGCCTTTCATGACCCCTGGACCAGGGAGACTCCCCTGCTCCGTGCTCCCACGGCGCCCTGTGCCTCTATTCCATACTCCCCACCACGCTCAGCGTTGTCTTCTTCATTCTGCTGTTACTTCCACAAGAAGCCCGTCTGTCTTGTCCAGAGCCCAGCGCCTGGCACATGACAGTCACTCAAGACACATTTGATGAAAGAAATCAAAGGCAACTTCCAAGATGACTGAAAATGGTTCCTTACACTGCCATTTCCATCATACAATTTGCTCAACAGTCGAAGCCCAACTAATGGGATTTCACTGCAGTGCCAGTGCTAGGGACGACCTGGCCGAATAGCAAAGACCACAGAGACGAGACCTCTGCACAGCATCAGCAGACACGGGGCGCACCGTCATGTCACTGTGTTTATTGATTGATGCATCGTTACACGAGTAACACGCTTACTTGTTAAGAATTTCCAAAGGTACAGAAGTGAATAGTCTTTCTTCCTCCCTATTCCTAAGCTAACCCCTCTCTAGGGACAACAGCTGTTACCAGTTCCTTATATTTATTTCTGCTGCTCTTTTCTCATGGAAGAAATCATTTCACGGGCCGGGCGCAGTGGCTCACATCTGTAATCCTAGCACTCTGGGAGGCCGAGGTGGGAGGATCGCTCAAGGTCAGGGGTTCGAAACTAGCCTGAGCAAGAGCGAGACCCCGTCTCTACTAAAAATAGAATGAAATCAATTGGCCAACTACAAAAATATATAGAAAAAATTAGCCAGGCATGGTGGTGCATGCCTGTAGTCCCAGCTACTCAGGAGGCTGAGGCAGGAGGATTGCTTGAGCCCAGGAGTTTGAGGTTGCTGTGAGCTAGGTCGATGCCATGGCACTCTAGCT
>CAUYRT010075696.1:0-18774 GCA_963574885.1 Lepilemur ruficaudatus
CACATCTGAAATTAATTCCTGGGAAGGGCACTTACCAATGATAATTTCCTTTACAACCGTCATCCTAGTGTATGTCTATTATTGCATTATACTGTCAAATAAATACATCTTGTCACAAACCTATTTTCAAATTGTTGACAACCTGGATATTGACACTGCTGCTATCCACTGATGTTATTCATAATTTCCCAGTTTTAATTGTACCCACATTCATGTACGGATGTGTATTTAGTTTAATACAATTTTATCCCACGGAGGTTTGTATATTCACTGCTGCAGTCAAAATACAGAACTATTTTATCCCACTTCCAACCCCTGCCCTGGCCACTCCTCACTCCATATTTAGCCCCTGAAAACCACTAGTCTGTTTTCCATTTCTAAATGTTCTCATTTCAATAATGTTACACAAATGGAATCATACAGTGTGTAAGCTTTTTAGATTAGCTTGTTGCACTCAGTCAAATTCCCTGCAGATTCATCCAAGTTGTTGTGCTACCATTGGTCCTTTCTTTCTTATTGATAAGTCATATTCCCTGAGATGGGAATAATTCAGTGGAGAATGAAAGAAATGATGCTGGATCAATTGGACATACAGTAGCAAAAAAATAAATACATAAGTAAACTTCAATCCAAATTTCATTCCTTACACAAAAAATTAATTCAAAACGGATTATAGATTTAAATATGAATTATAACACTACAAATCTTTGAGATCAAACAAATCTTTGATAAAAACAACAGATGATTTTGACAACTAGGGCTAGGAAAAGAATTCATGAACTTGACAACAAAAACATGATGCATAGGCCGGGCGCGGTGGCTCACGCCTGTAATCCTAGCACTCTGGGAGACCGAGGCGGGAGGATCGCTCAAGGTCAGGAGTTCGAGACCAGCCTGAGCAAGAGCGAGACCCCGTCTTTACTAAAAATGGAAAAAAATTAATTGGCCAACTAAAAACATATAGAAAAAATTAGCCGGGCATGGTGGCGCATGCCTGTGGTCCTAGCTACTTGGGAGGCTGAGGCAGAAGTATCGCTTGAGCCCAGGAGTTTGAGGTTGCTGTGAGCCAGGCTGACGCCACGGCACTCACTCTAGCCCGGGCAACAGAGTGAGACTCTGTCTCAAAAAAAAAAAAAAAAGAAAAAAAATGATGCATAAAAGGAAAATTGATATACTGAGTCTCATCAATATTTAAAACTTTAGTTCTACAAAAGACCAAATGAAGAGGATAAAAACACATGTGAAAAACTGGAATAAAATATTTGCAAAATCATATATGTGATAAAGGACTGAAATGAATACTATATAAATATTCTCAAAATTCAGCAGTAAATAAAATAACCAGCAATTAGAAAATGAACAATAGACGTGTACAGACATATCAATGAAGAGGATATACAAATGGCAAATAAGCACGTGAAAACAAGTTCACCATTATTAGCCATGGGAAAATGAAAATTAAAACTACCATGATATATCACTACACACCTATAAGAATGGCTAAATTTTTTTAAAAAGTGACAACACCAAATGTTGGTAAGAATGCAAAAAAAAAAAAAAAAAAAACTGGATAACTCATACATTGCTGATAGAATATTAAATTGCACAGCCACCCTAAAAAATAAGTTGACAGCTTTTTATAACTTGTCACATACAGTTGCCTTATTCAATTAGCATAAAATTCACCAATTGCATTTCTGGTCATTTATCCAGAGAAAGAAACTTAAATTCCCTGAAAATCTGTGCAATACTAATCATAGTAGTTTTATTTATAATAACCAAAAAGTGCAAACAATCCAGATGCCTTTCAACTGGTGAATGGCATGACAAACCATTTCATTCCAATCTTTAATGGCTTTTATGTTATTTTCTTGTGGTATCTTATTTACTTATACATGATATGCTGTGTTTTAGTCTATGAATATGATACACAGATTTGTAAAATCGGCATTCCCTGTTATTTTTTAATGTACTATTACAATGGTTTCCATTAAAGTAGAATTAATAAAAGTGAAATATATGCATATTTTAATTATAGAAGTAGTATATTTTTATTTAAAATTCAGAAAATTCTGGGTAAAGGAAAATATAAAAACATCTATATTTCCACCATGAAGACTTAACAAATATTAGACTTTAATTGAATAATTAAATTAAAAATAATGTCCAAAAGAATGTTTTTAAAACTAGTGTAATGAAGAAATTGAATATTTTTTATAAGTTGGTTAACTACATTTATTTTTTATTCATGAATAGTCCTTACCGTTTATTCAATTTTATATTAAAGACTTAATGTTTGAGAAGTTTTAAAATGTATCTCTTCTGTTTGCACAGCTTATCAAAAAGAAAACTGTCCAAAGGGAAAAATCTAAAAGTTTCAAATATTTAAAATATATTTTGGGGTGATTTTATTTACTCTTAGAAACAACGCTGTCTCTTAATATCCTGAAAAATCTTTTAACGCTGCTAATAACCTCTAGAAATATTTTCCTGGTTAAGACATAAGCCACCAACCGGGTAGAGATTTACAAGAGTCTTGTTGTAAAGAAATGATCAATTATAATAGAAAGGGCTACCTAAAGTATTTTTTATAATAATATTTAAAAAAATAAATATGCATTTATTGTTACTATATGCCACTTCATATGTTTTAATATAACATTGTCTAATTAAAGCTAGTTGTAATTTTCAAAGTATTGCTAGTTTCTCATAGCTTTGTAAATAATAATAAATTATAACTTTTATCCAGAAATAGAAGTATAATTTTAACATTTTCAAAAGAAGTTTTTTTTTTAACCCTTATCCAAAATAATCCAGCAGAGTTAATTTTTTCCATCAATTGAATCCTATGTTAGGAGGGGAAAAGATACTGCTTTGTAGGGGAAAAATACTTCCATAGAATTCTTTTTTTGTAATATCTATTTTGCATATTATACAAACACACACAGTTTCAATAATTTAAGCATCATAAATTTGGCTGCAATTTTCAGTAGAAGATATCTTTCTTATATAGTATATTTATAAAAATATTTGCAAGTTGATTTGGTAAAAGCATCACAAAGACTACTTAGAATGACTAAATTGGTTATTACTTTTAATAATTGCACATTTATTTTTGGCAAACATGTATAGTATGGCAGTATAAACTTTAAAGTATGCTTTACCAAGGGGTTGCTATCCAGGTTTGTGTGTGTGCATGTGTGTGTGTTTGTGTTAAATGTTATACAGTAAGAAATAGTAATGTAAGGCAGTTCACAGGTGTGTTGATTCAGAAAATGAATGATATCTTTAGGGAATGAGAATTTTTTCAAATTTTTATTTCAGAAACTAATGGTATTTCTCTTTGCTGTTGTGAAGTACTATAATAATTTCAGGTCTATGTATAGAAAAAAACAAGGCTTATAGAAAATAATTGGTGAAATAGATGACGTGAGTATAAAATATGCAAAAGAAACAGAAAAAAAATGATACAAAATATAACTAAACTTTCAAGTTCTTGGGAAAATATCAAATGGTCTAACATATGTGTAATTAGATTCCCAGATGGAGAGAAGAGAGAAAATGAGGAGAAAAAATATTTAAATATACACATGGCTCAGAATTTTATAAAATTGATGAAAGACCTACCTAGATATACATGAAGCTCAGCAATCCAACACATGGATGGACACAGCAAAGAGCACTCCTAAATGGTCCATGTCAAACTGTGAAGATCAAAGCTGAAGATGCTGTAATGAAAGAAGCCAGGAAAAAAACTCACATTAGAATACAAGGTGGGCATGACAAAAAATGATAACTAACTTCTCTATATCTTGTAATAATGTTCTAAGGTTTTACAAGATAAGGTATATAAAAATCACAGCACTGTGGATAAGAGATTGGGGATTTCCATAAGCTATAACTTCTTTAATGACTGCACCTGTGTCCCTATAACCCACGATTTGTTAATTCAATTTAATTAGTATTTTAGATTCAACATACATTCTCAGTTTCTGTATACCATACCTACTTCACCTTGAGCAAGTGACTTAACCTCTATGAAATCTATTTTTAATCTTTAAAGGGATTTTGTGGAAGTTTTAATGAAAAAAATATATAAATTGCCTAGCATAGCCCCTGTTTATCAGTAAATTGATAAGCTACATAAATTCAGATTTTATACCAAATAGTCTCTACTTGGTCACCCTTGTTTTTATTTTAAATTTGTATGGGCTTGTATTTGCATTATTTTATAGGTGGATAGATAAATACATATAATATACAGTTAGCAATCTTAAAGTAATACAACTAAGGTACCTATTACCAAATTAAAATGTTATATGTGATATGAGATATGATATCAGAATTGTATAGTCATTTCTTATTAAGGGTAAAAAAAATACTATATTTAGCTACAGATTCCAGGCTTCATTCAATGTTGTAAAATTATTGGAGATCTGAAACTAATGGGGACAATTTTGCTACACTTACTATTGACTGTGCCTATCTACAACACTGTGTTTCAATAAATAAATGTGAACAATATCTCTGAAAAATGCAAAAACAAACGAAAAAGAGGAAATGCAACAAAAAAGTTCCTCGTTTGAACATGTCTTCAAATATGTCTTCAGATAAATGTTACTGTTAAAATTTTGTGACTTAAAACGTAAAATTAATAGATTCACCTCACAAACATCTATGAGCTGGCATCTATTATTCTTAAACCTCTGAATAGGTTAGGTTAATTACGCCTCCTATTAAAATGCCTTTATTCTAAATGAGAAAATCAAATCTACTAAGTATATGCACAATTTGCAATTCAATTCTGATAAAGTTCTTCACTGAAAATAATTAGGTGAAAAATACCCCCCGAGTGTAACACTTGTCAGTACCGTGTAGAAGCCTTTGCTATATGATCTTTGTGCTGTTAATATTTCCCCTCAGCAAAGAATCTGTCTTATATATAAAAACGTGAAAAAAAATGAATAAAATTACTTGAGAGTTTCTGCAATAATAGAAAGGCAAATTATGACAACAATAATAACAATTCAACTTTTTAATCTATCAAAAACATATACTGTGTTTGCAACAAATGTGCAATTTATTTTCTTTTTTGCATTTATGCAAATATCCCCTAGAGAGGGAAATTCTTCAGGTGTATTTTCACTCTTGTTCAAATCTATTGGGCTTCTACAGAAGAAATATATTTTTGTCCTCTATTAGGAAATAATTGTTTAAATTAGGACATAATTTAAGAAATGAATTTTTTTGGCCTTAAGGTAAATTAATGTGCTGTTTAGAGAGCTCTGGGTAGTGGTTTAAGTATCACGCTTCCTGGTCCCAAGTGTGCACAAATAAACAATAGTATGTACAAAATAAGGAGCCGTGTGTGATTTTAACAGTTTTTCCTTGATAGTTAATTGGTATATTTCCCACAATTGTTTGTTTATCCATGACTGACTGTAGGCTTAACTGTTTTTTGCTGTTGTTGTTGTGAATTGTTTTTATTTCAGCATATTACTGGGTTACTATAAATGTTTAGGTTATGCATATTGCTTTTGCTCCACTGGAGTCAAAGCTTCAAGCATGTCCATCCCCCAGATGGTGCTCACCACACCTGTTAGGTGTGTATATACCCATCCCTTCCTCCCCTGTCCTATGTGCCCAACACCCGATGAGTGTTATTATGTGTGTTATATTATGCGTGTTATATGTGCACTTAAGTGTTTATTAGTTAATACCAATTTGACGGTGAGTACATGTGGTGCTTGTTTTACCATTCTTGTGATACTTCACTTAGTAGAATGGGCTCCAGCTCTGTCCAGGATAATACAAGAGGTGCTATATCTTTATTGCTGAGTAGAACTCCATGGTATACATATACCACATTTTATTAATCCATTCATGTACTGATGGGCACTTGGGTTGTTCCCATATCTTTTCAATTGTGAATTGTGCTGCTATAAACATTCTAGTGCAGACGTCTTTTTTTTGAATGTCTTTTTTTCCTTTGGGTAGATGTCCAGTAATGGGACTGCTGGATCAAATGGTAGTTCTACTTGTAGTTCTTTGAGGCATCTATCTCCATAGTACTTTTCATAGAGGTTGTACTAGTTTGCAGTCCCACCAGCAGTGTATGAGTCTTCCTATCTCTCCTCATCCGCACCAATATTTATTGTTTTGGGACTTTTTGATTAACTGACCAACACTTAAGTGCACATATAGTAGTAATATTCATCGGGTATTGGGCAGGTGCGAGGTGGGAGGAGGGGATGGGTATATTCATACTTAATGAGTGCAGTCTGGGAGAAGGACATGCTTGAAGCTCTGACTCTAGTGGGGCAAAGGCAATGTAGGTAACCTAAACATTTGTACCTCCGTAATATGCTGAAATAAAAAAAATAAAAATAAAAAAACATTGTGAGGATGTTCTTGAAAATGATGGTAAGAGGCAGGACATGCTCCATAAACAGCAATAATATTTTGATAATTGGCATCTATTTGTACTTTTCAAGAAACTTTAGCTTAATGATGATGTTGCTTATAAAGTATAAAATGGTAACAGATGTTTCTTAGCTTCATCTAAATGAAGTTCTATTGTTTCCTATTTCTATAATTTATTGTGCATGATTACAAGAGAAGAAGATGGAATTGCCCGTTTTGCTCTGCTCCCTTAAACCCAAGAAACTTAAGTAGAAAACCCTTCATGTAATTGTAGGAAGAGTGATGTGCAGGAAATTGTTGGTGGTAGGAGCAGAGGAGGAAAACAAATTTAGCAACAAAATGAATAATGGAAACTATCATGCAGTCTATTTGAAAAGTTACTTGATCTGTTTTATACATACTAAAGCAATCTGAATTCCTTGAATATGCTCTCATCATGCATTTTGGTTCCACTTGATAAGACATATTATGAAATCTTTAATAATTTTGTTAGTACCTAAACTATCAGAAACTTTTGAATTTCTTCTTAACAATATCTATATATTTAGAATCTGCTATAATATTTGGATTGGACAATAGGCAGTAACTAGCTAGTTATCCCAAAGTTTGCGATATCTAAGAGTATTGCTAATTATATGCAATTTTCTTAATTGTGCTTTTATTAACATTACACATTGTCTTTTATTAAATAAGCATATATTCTTGGCCAACATCTAATTAATATTTGTAAAGAAAAATATACCTGTACAAATTAATCTATCATACACCAATATCTCAGTATAAATTAATTATCTTACTAATTTAAGATTAAATATAGCAAAGAATGTGTTATTTAACCCTAATCTTCCTTAATTATTTCCAAGATGGATACCTTTAGCCTATTATATGGAAATTCTTGTGTGTTTTCAATTCCTTAGAGGTTTTTTCAATTGCTCCACGACCCTTAGAAAACTTCTAGGTCACACAACTAGAGACTAATCAAAAATGTATTGCTCTAAACTAATCCTAGGGAAGGTAAGATGGCCATATCAGACCATGATTAGAAGTATAAGTTTAACAACTTTCAGAGATGAAAAGGATTCAGAACATTGATTATGCTTTGAGAAATGACACTGACAATTGTTTACCCAAATATAAAATTTTTCACCTTAAAAGCATAATGAAATCTAAAGACAAATAAAATTTAAATGTTCTCAAGCACATAGATATGTAATGTAACATCAACAACCAGTATGTAAAATTTACTCATTAAATAAACAATGCTCATTAATCAATATAACTAAAGAAAAAATATTAGAAAAGTGCATCAATAAAAATAGTAATTAAAGAACACAAATTAAGAAAACAATAAGATATATTTTTAACCTATAAAATTAACAAGTGTTAATAGGAAAACCAACTGATATTAAAATTGAGAGGAACAAACTCTCACATAGTTGATGGAAGAGAGTCATCAAGCAATAATTATAGAGGACAATCAGGCAATATGTACCTAAAGTCTTAAAACTTTACATATCTTTTTATTAACTTTTTCTATCCACTATTTTAATCCTCAAGAATTATGCATATACATATGAAAAAAATAATAGAAAGTTGTGTGTAATCAAAGTAATAGAAAACAAATTAAATGACCAGAAATAGGGATTTGTTAAATAAATTGTATTTGTGTTACAATGTGGTCACTAATAATGATGTAGCAGGAGAAAATATAGTAGCCTGGAACAATGTTACTGAAAGACTAATTTTTGTAAAAACATAGTTTTCTGTTTGAATGCGGAAATATCCTGGAAGGACATATACTAGAATATTAACAATAGTTATTTGGGGATACTAGGTCTGTAGGTTATTATATTCTTATTTTTGTAAATGTGTATTTGCTAAATAATATTTAACAAATAGTCATTGCCATTGAAACATATTCAAGGACAACATAAACAAGTGTAATATTTGAGAATGTACAGTAAAGTGGAAGCAGTACAAGAGTAAGACACAAGATAAACTGTTATCTATATGCTTCTTTTAGAATTTTCTGGTGTTTTTTTCTCTTTGTTTCCTGTACTATTAATATCTTAGAAATTGAGGAAACTGGATTTTTAAATGATGTCCAATTTCTTTACAAATAGTAAATATCTATGAGCAGAGAACACTTTTTCATGGAAAATATTATTTTAATCCTGGAAGGTTAGCTTCTTGTTTCCTGAAAATAGCCAATAAATGCATTTTGTTCTTTATTTTATTATAAATTATAAAATAGTTAGCATTTTAAAAGTCTACATATAATTTATCTCTCTCTTTTAATATACACATATACATTTGTAGGTGTTTGTGTGTGTATAAACATATGTACTGCCTATGTGAACATGGATACATTAGCATATATATTAGCATGTGTACACACAGGCACATACAACACACAGAGCCCATTTTAAGGGTGAAATATTATGGAGTCCTTTCTTTTAGCAAAGATTTACATAGTTTTCATGGTGTTCCAGACTGTTTTCTGTTATACATAAATTTTTTTTCTTTTACACAAATGACTTTTACACAAATGAATTTTACACTAATTAATACATCTAATGCTCACAACCACTTGCTCAATATCACAGAATTAGTAAATGGTAGGGTGAGGCAGAATGACTTCACAGCTCTTGCTCTTCAGCATTGGCACACCATGAGAGTGAACCATTCTTTTTAAAGTTTTGAAATGTTTAGCCCTGTGTATCATGTGATCCCCATACACTTGGTTACTACTGATTGCACTAGTGGTCAGTTCCTAATCTTGTTACCACCAACTAGGTCCATTTGCCCAATGAGTAAGAGGAAGGCATTACACTGAGACAGCAGGTGTTACAGCAGAGAAAGAGTTTCATTCTGCATAGTGCTAAGTTGGGAGATGGGGTAAATTTCTCAAATTCACCTCCCTGAGAATTTGGGGGACAGGATTTTTAAGGACAGCTTGGTGGACCAAGGATTAGGCAATTAGGTTTGCTAATTGGCTAGGTTCAGGGAAAAATTATAGGGGTATAGAAATCTTGCGTTGCTTCAATTCCTGGGGTTACAATTCCAGCTGAGTCAGTTTCTTGGTATGGATTGCTGATCTGGGTGGGTCAGCCAATCCACTGGAATGTGGGACGTGGACAATATCTCAGAAACTACCCCTAGATTTTGAAAAGGTGATGTTATCTACCGAGAAAGCTAAGAATCTTTATGATCACCATCTATGTGGCCCCAGAACAGCAATTATAGAGAAGCAAACGGGGAACAGTGATTCACTATTATCATTATTTATCATTATTTTAGCTGGGCCTGTGCCTTATTTTTAGCTAGGCCCTTACTACAGTTCTTGGCTTACACCCCTTTATTATTAATAATTTGTAAAGGTGGTTTCAATCTCAACTGGACAAATTATTGTTCTCAGAAATATTGAATTACGACACGGAGTCTGAGTCAATCAAATGATGTTGCATATTTGTGCTTCAGGGATACTGAGTTGTGAGCCAGAATTACACACAAGCGAAAGCTTGAAGAAGCAAAAAAAAAGATCAGGGCAAGGGAAGCTGCTTACAATGAGAATCAACAAGTTAAGAATATTCCTCATGAGAAATACGAAACTTGGAGAGATATATACCCACCCAACTCTGTTTTTGTGTGTGCCACATCTTCCTTTGGTTTCTTCCTGCGCACTCATTCTGTTTTGTAACATTTTCCATCAATTTCCCAAATTTATCCAGTAAATTCCTCCATAAGTGAGCTAATTTGTTAGGATTTTTTTCCTTGAAATCAACAAGTGCTCAAGTAAAACCAGTGGGAACATATGACAATTATCACTATTTACATGTTATGTTTTATTATTAAGTTTACAAATATGCATATAATCAACTAATAAGTTGATCAAAATTTATCTTTTATATGCAATGATGGCATTATTATTTAATGTTTATGTGGCACTTCAAATGTTTTTATTCATTATAATCATTAATTAGTTATATAGTAAAATTTTCTTAAATGGGTTTTCAAAGGATTTAATATTACAATATTTTCCATGCATTTCAGTCTCAAAAATTGGCATCTAATACCTTCTCATTTGAGTAACAAAACCATGTTAGCAACTTTAGAGAGAATTAATACAATATACAAAATAATTAGCTGCCGTACCAAAATATATTTGGCGCTCTGTTGTTTTTCTCCTTTTACATTTTAAAATATTTTATTGATTTCTGTTTGCTTCTCTACTAATTTTACTCTTTAATCTGTCTTTATTATTTTGGCATTTAGTACTTCCCATTTTTCCCAATTCTGCCAAGATCATATCAACTTGTCGAAATTCACATCTTGGTAATTTTGCTTGATTTCTTAACATATTTTGTGTATTAAGTACCCATCTTTCTAACAACCCCATTTCACATTCTCTGAATCTCTGCAAGAATGTGTAGGTAATAGTCATACCTGGACCTAATGATAAGACAAGCTTTTGTTATGTTGGGGCTCAGGAAACCATACTCCAAAATATGCAGCTTTGGATTTCAGACTGAGAACACCTGGGGTGCAGCAAATGCAGAGGAGGGCTTTCTTTGAATTTCCTTACCTACCTAAAGGCTGGATCCTCCAGAAAATATTTGTTGTGAATTCCTTCTCCAGATATCACATTAAAGGATAGAAATTGATGCAAGTTGCAGGAAGGCCTACTAGAGTTGACACTACACCCAGAGTCCAGGGAAGCTTTCTCTCAGGCTATTGTCTGTTCTTTGGGACCATTCATGTCCCCTAAAAATAATTTATTCTTCTAAAATTTCCTATATCCCCTACTTTCCTCTCCCCTGTGAAGAGGGTATTTAAGCTTCAACCATCTGGCCCTTTTTTGAGTCTCATACTTTGTGTAACTCCCATGTGGTTGTGCATTAGTAAATTTGTTTGCCTTTTCTCCTGTTAATCTGCCTATTGTCAGTTTATTTCAGCAGACTCAATTACGGAACCTTCAGGGGGAACGTTTGAACTTCCTTAGAATTATATTTAGGATGTGGAATGAATATTTCTTTGAAACTTGTTTAATTCACATATCGCTAGTGAGAGACCTAACTTGTTTGGTTAAAATATAATGTACATTTATTCTAAAGAAAGTGCTTTAATACACATTAATAGTATTTTTTTGCTTTCACACATCTAAGGATTTTTCTCCATAAACACTTATTTCTTTCATCATGAGTTTTTATCTTCATTCATATTTCATTCAGTAGGTGGGAGCATTCTTCAAGTTTCAAAGAGGGAATTATAAAACGGGCACCTTACTGGGAAGGAGCGCAGTGTTGCAGGGTGGGTCGAGATCTAACCAACTGTGAAAAATAAATAAATAGGAATAGCATATTTTGCAAAGCGATGAGCATTTGGACAAGTTCAATTCTAGTTTAAACAGATATATTTTATGGGTGGCTGGCTTTCAACCTCATTTTTCACCTAAAATTGGTTGGCATGCTTATAAAGATACAAATAAGAAGATATTCATTGAATCTGATAGTTGCACACAATGAAGTGGGCAGATTGTCTGAAGTAACTGCAATCAGATCTCCGTTATCATTACAAATATTTGTATGTATGGGTGCTGGAGAAAAGGAGGGGGAAAAGCAAACAATACATTCTCTAAGTGACTAGATTGAAAACACAGTGAAACTTATTAAAATGACTTCAACTTTGTCATGGTTCTTTGAAGTAGAACATAAATGATTCTACAAAAAGCAGAGAAGTCATGAAATGCAGGTGAAGGACTAAGCTGCAAAGTAAATATATTTTAGCTCAATACTGATTATAAATCATCCCTGCTGTTATTATATCCAAGCTAGTGACAGTAGCATCCATTGAATGCCATTTACTGTAGAGTCATATTCCATAGGACAGATCCACCTTAGATTCTGCACAAGGAAAAAGAGATACAGGAAGTCAAAATGATCTCAATTTTAGGTGTCACAGCATAAATTTATACTGAAGATCTAATGGAACTATTAACTTAATAAATAAGAACTCATATTTCTTAATTTCACATGTGTTAACTCAGTTTAACTTCAAAGAGGCTTTGGTTCTCCAGACAGTTGCACTGATTTATTTTTATCATAATCAGAATACTATTAAAGACTAGTACAGCTAAAATTGTGGAAACGATTGGTAAGGACGTCATTATGCTGAAATCCCCAAGAAGGACCTATGTGCAGAATGAGACAATCCTACAAAATAACACTTCGCTCTGCAAATTAGATAACTGTGCAATTTTCTTCTTTTGTCTATTCTCGGAAATACAAAATTATTATAATCAAGTTCCTGCTGTGATTTTCTGTGGCACACAATCTAAAAAAATGTATACATTACTTTTTTTTATTCCTTAATGTTCAACTATGTGGCCAAAAAGCCAATCAATTTAGAGTGGAAAATGGCTCAAATGCATCTCAATAAAAGCAATTTTCTCTCTTTGTGTAACAGTTTCTATGTTCTTCTAATGATGAGATAAAGTATGTGTGAGGCAAGGTGGCATTTGAAATAAAGTGTCTATGAATTATAGAAAGAATGTACAGTACTTTCTAATAACTACTTAGCAGCTATTATTAAATAGAATGTATAATTTATATTAGGAAATGTATTATGTTCTGTCCATTAACCATATACAGTGCCAATTTCTTCTTGTATTATCAATTTAATTTTCTGTGGAACTTATGAGATAATTTTTAATCAACTTTTTTTCTCCCAATATTAAAAATGGACAAAACACTATGGGAAAAAAATCCTCTCAAAGATTTTGAAAATAGAAAATACACATACATTCCAATGCTTCACTTGACCTGATAATTGCCCATGACTAAACATTCATACATGAATACACTCATGCTTAATTATCTTTAGAAAGTAAAATTAACTATCATAAAAGCTTGATCTCTAAATATAGGTGATTTGAATTTTTTATTAATGCATCTAATTTGCTGCTAACACATTTTGATAATGTATTATTGGTGGGTCAGTATTTCTAGACCCTTAATAAACATTTTTTTTTTGTCATAAAAACTTATCACTCATCTATAATTCAGAACAGAGTAAAGCCACAAAAATATGGTGAACAAACAAGAATTGCTGCTCTGTTCCACTAGAGGTGGTTTAGGGACATAACTGGCTCACAGACCTCAAACAAAAACTGAGAAAATGTGAGTAAAGAAAGAGGTGGTTGAGTCTTGGTTAGAGGGTGTTTAGGGGTAAGAAACAACAACTTAGGACAGCAAAGAACTGGGGGCTATGGATGTTGACAGACTATGAGAAAGTATTTCTATCTTGTGCTTGTCTTATGATTAGTATCAGTCTTAATTATTTCTAGATCATTATGCTAAAAGGACATTACAGTTCATTGCAAACATTTCTTTAAAAGTTTCAGTTCTAATGTTAAAGCTGTACTACGAATTATTAATTTTTGGCATTATACAATAAAACACAATGTAGGATGGCTTATTGAAATAAAAAAAAAGGTACCATTTCATGGAGAAGAGTGTCATTCCTTCATATTGACATCTAATAATAGGCTTATTTCTAAACAGATGCACATTTAAAAAATGGTAAAAGTCACGTTTTGTTCATAGATGCTACTGTAAACATACAGCAGGGTTTATTTTACAGCACATATTCCTTTCCAAGTTTGAGAAGGTGAAACACTAAACTGAATTTGGTATTGTCCAGTTAGTTAGTTCTCCTTGGCCTAGAAAATGTGGGGACATATACTACTGGGAGATCACCTTGTTGCCATCACTATTTTTGTTTTAAAACTGAATTCACTGCATATCACTCTGAAGTGTTCTTTATTCCTGTTATCATTTTAGTGAATGAACTCACAGTCTAGATGTTTGCCTAAATGAGAAATCTAGTAGTCATTCTGGCCTTATGTATCTCACTCCCGTCTCACATGTGAGCAGTCAATAAGCCCCATGTACTGTAACAGCTTAATAATTTGGTTAGCTAGCTGCCATGCCATCTCTTCACTGTCACTGCCTTACTTCCATTCTTTTTATTTTTTAATTAGGAATATAAGAGCAAACTACCATTCTTCTCTCTAACGTGGTTATCGCAAAACCATCTCTCATACTACTTACAAGAAAATAAAAGATTTCTTCACACAAGAAAAATATTTTGTTGTTTTTTAAAATTATATATTCATTGTAAAATACGAAGAAATACAAGGGTAAAAGAAAAAATAGACTCAAGTCTCACAACATAAATAGCTTCAAAATACACGTTGTTTTAAAAATATGAATAGTTTTTTATCTTTTTATTATTGCGTGCTCCCCGTGGCCAGTCAAGCCCCACCCCCGAAACATGCACAAAATGGAAACTATTAAAATCCTCCTATTTTTATTTTCTGACTTTCATGTATGCTCATATAATCAATTGCAATATGTAAACACCTATATAAGGCATGTGTCATTATTTCATATCCCATTCATTCTTTATGTACAGTCTACTAACATTTGAAACTCAAAATCAATGGAGGTCAACATACCCCATTCTCTGTAATAAGGGTATAAAATTCCATTGTATTCAAGTTCCAAAATTTATTAAACTCTTTCCTAGTTATAGATATTTATGTTCTTTTTTAGGCTACTGTGTTTTTTTATAGTTTTTATGAATAAAAATTCTGTATATATATTAATATATATCTCCTTAAAAATCATTGTAAATGCTTCAAGGAAAATTTCAAAATGCTTAGGCTTAATACAAATAAGACTCTCTCAACATTGCATTTGCTGATTTCTCTATTTTCTCCAACTATTTCATATTTAATAACTGATTTTAAAAAACTGTTCTATGGGCAGTTCTGTAATTAATAACCTTCCCTACACAAATGTAACTTTGCTAGAACTATTTTGGCACGCATTAACTCCCAGCTTTCTACATTGACTTAGTCTTTGTAGACAGAGAGTTTAGATATTGTATCCCAGGCCCCAGCTTTGTTGCTAGAATCTTATCAGCATCCAACAATTTCTGAACAGATAAAAGAATGAACATTATTTGGGTACATAAATAAAATTTCCAGGGTGTATTTATATGTCTAACATTACAGAACCTTTGAAAGTGGACTATCCTTAGGAAGCATACTGTCCCTGGAATATGCTACTCAAAGCATATTCTCCAACTGGTACTGGTCTTTTAAGTCTTAATTATAGTGAAGACTGTAGAGATAATTTTCAAACTTCAAATTAAATAAGTTTACTATTTTTTTTTTTTGACTAAGATTCTTAGACTCAGAGTGATTTTTGCTAATAGCCTGTGGAAGGCTACATAAGAGAGGACTTAAATAAACACATACATAGGTGTGTGTCAGTATCTATTGTATATTCCAAGATCTCCACTATTTATCTCTAAATAAAAAGGTTGACACACCCTGGATCTGGAGTGGATTTGACTTGGAGATAATACAGTCATGCTTGATATAACAGGATGCTGATTAAATTTTATAATAGGTAACCCACATGAGAGGTGCATACTTCAAGAAGCTAAGAAGATTAAAATGAGAACTTTTATTAAGATTATTATTATTATTGGTATTATTATTATTTACTTGGGGAACAAGTTTCAAATCTATTTTTATTACTATTTTGAAAAATTCTCCTCTATTGCTTTTCAGCATTCAGAGTAGATACAATTCTCCTTTATATTTTGATTTATCTAAAGCAGCTGTTTTCAAACATTTTTTCTTAGGTCCCCCTTTACATTCTTAAAAATTATTAAGGACTCTAAGAGCTTTAGATAATATAGATAACATCTATCAATAATTATCATATTAGAAATTAAATTAAAATATTTTATTTTTAATTTCATTAAATTAATAATGATAATCCTCTGATATGGTAATATACATAAAATAAAAAAATGTTGTGGAAAGTAATATTTTTTCCTGAAACAAACAAACAAAAATGAAGTAAGAAATATGTCATTATTTTCATGTTTGCTGATCCTTTTAACAGATGGCAGCTGGATTTTCATCTGCTCAATAGTTGACAGATATAATTTTAATCTTTATTTCTGCAATCAGTCTGTTGAGATATGCTGTTATTGTTTTTCTTAAGTACATGAAGAAAATGTAGACTTAGACATATATTTGGCTGGAGAAGAGAAGAGTATGTTATGAATCTTTTCAAATAATTGTGGATATTCACCGATACTATGCCAAAACTTGGCAAGTAGTAGTTTCTTAATGTTGGCCTTATGGAATCTGAAACCATTTTATTTTATTTTATTTTATTTTTTTTTGAGATAGAGTCTCACTCTGTTGCCCAGGCTAGAGTGCCATGGCATCAGCCTAGCTCACAGCAACCTCAACCTCCCAGGCCCAAGCAATCCTTCTGCCTCAGCCTCCCGAATAGCTGGGACTACAGGCATGTGCCACCATGCCTGGCTAGTTTTATATATATATATATATATATTAGTTGTCCAGCTAATTTCTTTCTATTTTTAGTAGAGACAGGGTCTTGCTGTTGCTCAGTGTGATTTTGAACTCCTGACCTTGAGCGATCCTCCGGCCTCGGCCTCCCAGAGTGCTAGGATTACAGGTGTGAGCCACCACGTCCGGCCTGAAACCATTTCAATGAATTTTTTTGTGCTCCATGGTATCAAAAACCATTGGCCCATCTTTCACTTTGAATGGATATTTTATCCATGCATAATTTGGGATGATGGAGCCAGGTTTCTCAAAGTTGAAGTGGGAGTTAGAGTGAACAACCTTCCCAGTTTGCTTGGTATTGCCATGTATTAGCATTGGAAGTTCCACGTGTTAGAAAAACCTCCAGCCCCTGGCAAACAAGAACAGTTTGTTGCCATGAGAGTCACAAATATTTGGGTAGACTAGAAAGAACTGTGCCACACTGATAGAGTTGAAAACATCAGTTTGAACTCAAATTCAGCTTAATATAGATACAGATGCATAGATACAGAAATAATATCTATATATCTCTATTGATGTATGTGCGTGTGTGTGAGTGTGTGTGCACACAGGTTTGTATATATACATACATTTACTAGCTCTATTCCCCGGGGGGGACTAGGAGTGACACCCCAACAGCAATCAGCATGCCCAGAGCCCCGGTATGGGTTTCTAAATACCATTTTCCAATAAAGAAATCAGAGTTCTTTGGAGAAAGGTCTGATTCTATGGCTGGGACAAGGAAGATATTAAATGACACTGTTCCCAGAAAGCAAGAAAGTACTCAAAAAAAACAAAAGGACTGAGGCACCTCAAAGAGACATAGGAGCCAAACTGAAAAGAGTCCCAATGACCAAAACTAGGACAATTTGAGTCACAAAGTAAGTAAAGTGTTTTGGGATTATAATCTAAAGTGTGACATAAACAAACAGGAGTCCACACCAATATAATAAATTATTAAATTAATGGGACAGGGAGTTTAAATAATTATTTAACTGCTTCCCTCTCCAGGAGGGGGAGCAGTACTTAGCGGCATGTTTCCATATGATAAAATGTAGGCAGGAAGAGAAAGTAACTCTAGAATGTAGCTATTTCAACCAAGTGATCCATTTAAACATCATCAGTGATGAACTGTGTTTATTGCATGTATCCCCTTTGAAATGATGTGATTAAAAGGGTACTTCACCTCTGTGTTATTCTCTAAGACCCATAGCCCCATTCTAGTTATAAAAAAATCAGAAACAAATAAAATTGAGGACATTGAACAAAATATTTGACCAGTAATCCTCAAAACGGTCAAGATCATAAAAAAACAGGGAGACACAATGATTCTGCATTGTATCCTGGAACAGTTAGAAAACTAGTGACATCCAAACAAATTCTGGAGTTTACTTGATGATAATATACACTGTTGTTTGACCAATTTTGACAAATACATCATGGTGATATAAACTGTTGACATTGGAGAGCATTGGGGGAAAAACATATAGAAACTTTCTATTATTGCTGCAATATTTAAAAAAATCTAAAATTATCGTAAAATAAAAAAGCTTATTAAATACAAGCGTATCTTTTATGAAAGCAAGATTCTTATTTTGCAAGGCAACTTGAAGTTGTTTTGCATGCATATATAATATGATATTAGAGCACCGTAGTGTTAATCAGTCAGTACCAATTTGATGGCGAGTACATGTGGGGCCCATTCTTCTGGTCTTGTGTCACCTCACTTCGAATAATGGGCTCACGCTCAATCCAGGATAATACAAGCGGTGCTAGCTCAGTGTTGTTTCTTAAAATTGAGTAATATTCCATTGTGAACATATACCAAATTTTAATAATCCACTCATGAATTGACAGGCACGTGGGTTGTTTCCACGACCTAGCAATAGTGAATTGTGCTGCCATAAACATTC